>APFE031366405.1:39305-54348 GCA_000404065.3 Pinus taeda
GAAAAGCTTGAAAGATTCAGAACGATGCTTGGACTCACCAACATCCCTTCAGATTAAAGGGGGGAATGTTGACACCTAATCCTCACAATTGGGTGAATTCATGTAAATAATTAAATTAGGAATGTGAACAGTCATCAGGAAATGAACTGAACAGTCACACCCTTTTGTATATAACAATAACATACCTGATGGAATAAACGAATCAGTTTTTCTGCCATATGGAGTTACTGCTTGGCCTGACAAAATTCATCACTTAAGCCAAAGATGAAGGGGGACAACTGTCAAAGAGTGAGTTTATTTCATAGTTAAGGTTGTTGCCAGCATAATAAGGAGTTACACTCCTAGTTGAATTAGGTCTCTAGGATTGTTAGTTTATAGTTAGTTGTAATTAATAGTTTCTTTAAAGATCAATAGGTGTCAGTTCAAGTGAAATTCGAATTCCCCTCATGCTGGAGGAAGGGATCCAAGCTTGTAATGAACTCTATATATGACAAGAGATGTAATGCACCACGGGTTGGAATTTTTTTGAGAAAACACACATATTGTGTCATTATAGAAGACTATGTTTTTATGTAATACAGATTAAGGCTTTACTTCTCAAGATTCAGAAAGAGTTCAATTCTTGTTGGTTTTATGATTATCCTCATTTCCTCATTTGCAGTAGGATGAATGTATGTTACTCAGAAGTCATTGGAAATTCTCTAATTTCCTTCATGCATTTGTAGACTATGTTTCCTACATGTTCTTTTGTGTTAACTGATATATTGAACTCTTGATGCCTTGAATTCCATGTTAAGTTATTATTGTTGTCATACTAAACATTTTCTAACTCCATAAGCCCAATGGATGTTTATTGAGTGTGTTTCAACCATTTACACTCCTTTGTTTGTTTCATAGAGTTAGCCATCTAATCTATTACTAAAATCTGTAACCTAGTGAGAGACCCCTCTTAGGTTGAGGAGGCTAAGCCTCAACCAAAAGTTGGTTTGAAACAATTACTCAAGGTCTTCCTGATCAGTAGCCTATCAGGGTTAGGTTTTTTTATAACAGGCCTCATCCAGCCAAGGTCCCAGTCTGGCCTTGAGGACTACCTATTTCTTATGTGTTGCTTCCACCTGTAGATGCAACTACTTGGCCTCCTGCAACTTAGCAAGGCATTGTACAGCAAGAACAATGCATGATGTTGCTCTGACTTCATCACACTATTGTTGGAGTTCGTGAGTTTGTGTATTCAAGGCTTGCAGGGTGGGATCTTCCTGCAAAACCGTGACTACCTTCATTTCTTGTTTGAATAGCGTGTTGCAGTTTACCACCACAACATCCATTGTCACAACTCCATCCTTCACAACGGCTTCGCGCTATTCCCTGATCTCTGGCAAAGTTGAAGGTTGTGACTTCAACTCTAACTCTATGATCTTCAAGTTCAACTCAAACTGAACTCTAGCCATTTCTGTCTTGGTGTCGCACATGCCTGCAACCAACTTGCTGATTTTTGCCTCCAATGACGCTTCCTCTGGTATATGCATCTCAGATACTATTATGTAGGCTTCTACCACCGCAGTTGCAAGCTGGTCATTCTATGCCTGGACTTTCTTTTGTGCCTCCACCCATCTGGTCAAATATTCAGTAGTGATGATAATATACCGCACACCTGTTTTCTTACCTGGAGGCTGAATTGGCCCTACAAAATAAATTTCCCACTTCTCAAATGGCTACAATGACACTTACGGATTCAAAGGTTTCCCATCCTATTGAGCCTCAAAACTTCCCTATCCTTAGCAACTCTTCTCCTCCCTTTGCCTTGTTTTTCCAAGAAGAAATGCATCCCTATCATCAATAGCCAGTATACATTGCCTTAAGGAGAACATTTTAGTGATTTATATGTTATGCTTTTATGTTTTGTTGATTGAACAAGTTTTTGTCTTTCAGCTATAGAATGCAGCCTGTTCTGCAGCTAATCGGCTATTCCATAGCTACTTCCATGATTTTATAGGTTCTAGGTGTCAGAAGGAGAAAATAACTACATGGGTAGCTTGGAAACCATCATGACATGGATTGTTTCCTATTCACCTAGCCCAGGTCGACAAGGAAGATGGTACAAGACTCCAATCAAAGGAGAAGTCAAATGTAGAGACCTAAGGCAAACAGGAGTCTGTTTTGTACACATTTCACAATGATGGGATCCAAAAAAACTTCCTGAACCCACAGACTTCAACAACCATTTGTGCAACTGAATCCAACAACCATCACCTCAGATTTATATCTCCAACAACCGAGGAAGAGAATTTTGTGTGCATGTCTACTACATGTTTTTGGTTGTAGCTTATTTTTCTCCATAAACAGTTGTATAATTTCTCTATAAATACCTGTGTAATGAACATAGAACCAATTCTAATTTTCCTGATGTATTAAGCTCAGACTACTACTTTGTAATTTTTAAAACTCATTTACCATGGTTTTTTAAATATGAAGACTGTAAGTTTCATGGATATCTAAAAGCGGTTTTTTTTTTTTTTTTTTTTTTTTTTTTTTTTTTTTTTTTTTTTTTTTTTTAAAATTAAGTATGCATAACCTGAGCAATTGTAGAGGGCCCATGCACTGACTAAGGTTTCATTTAATTTTGTTTTGTCTTTTACAGTTAAACTGTAAATTCATTGTTTCTTCCATAATGTTTATATCCATCTACTAACCTTGTTTATAATACAATTTTTATCATTCTCTTACTAATGCCGAATATTTTCTTTTAGTACAGAATAGTTTCTTTTTGATTAATTTCTTTCTAGTTTCTTATCAGTAGTTAGACGTTGAATTCAATAGTGTAGAGTAGTTTGTTTCATTTGTTGCTCCATTAGTCTTTACGCTTTTAATTAAACTGATCAGTGCCATTACTGTTCTTGCCATTTCATTTCTAATTAGTGACTCATGGTGTAGATGAATGTTTCTAAAGAGCCCTTATAGTTGATAACTCATCTTAAACTAAGTGGTTGAATACTTCATTCATGCAATGAGTCTTTTTTGCATTTTTTGTATTTATTTTTTCTTAAAGTAATGAAGTACAAAATTCCTCAAAATGTCATCACAAGGAGGTTGTTCTCCCAAAATTGAGAGGCAGAGTAACTAAGCACTTCATTTAATTTCCATAGTAGATTAGTTGCAATTTCATTTTCAGTCTTAGTATTTCATTTAGTTTTGTTTCCATAATAGATATTTGCAATTTCACTTTCAGTTTTTCATTAAGTTTTGTTTCTGCAATAGACTAAACAAGTAGTTGTAATCTCACTTTCAGTTTCAAGTATTTCATTTTGGGTTTGTTTCCATAATAGATAGTTGCAATTTCAATTTCAGTTTTAGTATTTCATTTAGCCTTGTTTCTATAATTTATTAGACAATAGTTGCAACTTCACTTTTAAGTTCGTTTAGTTCATGATTTGGAAACAATGATAAGAGAATAAATAAAAACTCTTTTTCATTTCTTGATTAAACTTTACTTCCAAACCTTTCTAAAGCACTTCTAGTCTTCATTTACTTTCTTTAGATTCTTAGCAAAATTAGATTCAAGATTTTGTTAAGTACATTGTAAATCATTAGGGACTGAAGGATCAAAAACCCCAAAACAACATAAAACTCAATAACACTGAAGTAAGAAGGGTCATCTAGTACATATAGTGCACTACACTTCATCAATTTACGATACCCAGAGTGATAATTTATGTAGAGCAATTTAGGACACTAAATTGAACAAACATTTTGGCGTAATTTCCAGGGAAGTGTAACTAGGTAGCCTTATCTCTTACATTCAAAAAAAAAAAAAACAATGACATGCATAGAGAAAGAGACTCTAGGGGTAGATTTATAGCTAGGGGCAGAAGTTCGATTCCTACAACTCCACCTACTCCACCAAGAGTTAGAAAAGGCACACCTCCATCCCAGACTCATACTTCCAGCCATAGGATTCCTGGAATTTAAGGGGCAAAAACTCAATCAGAAGATTCCCCTACTTCATCTACCAAAACAATCTTAGGAGAGGAAATTTTTGAATCTCCAACAGCAGGGATAACCTTTTTCACCTCCACATGAGAGCCTATTGTAGTTGAAGAATTAGGAATACTTGGTGAGGAAGAAAAAGTAGAATCTCTCCCATAGTCCATTAATAGAAGAACCAAAGGAGGAGGGAATAACCTTGCAGGTTGAGCCCTATACTGACTCTGAAGAAACTATAATGGCAGAAGAAAAACAAGATGGAGAATTCTCATTGTTTGGAGGGGGGGTAGAGGGAGAGGTAGAGGAAACAATGGAGGAGGTAGAGGTAATAATGGAGGAGGCACAGGAAATAGGGAAGCATATAACTCCTTTGGATTCCCTATAGTGGATGAGGAAACATATACCACAATGAAAAACATCTCACCATCTGTCCTCCCAAACTTCTATGGGTTGAGAAGTGAGGACCCTGAAACATTTTTGTTTGAGTTTGAAGTCTTGTGTGGAACTTATGACTATCTAGAAGACTCTCAAAAACTCAAATTGTTTCCTTCAACACTAAAAAGGGCTGCTTTGAAATGGTTCATGGGGTTAGTCACTCAATCCATTAGAACATGGAATGACATGAAACAAGCATTTTTGGATAGATACTTGGATTATTGTATGCCTACCAATCATAAAGACGAAGTGTTCAAAATGATGTAAAGAGAAAATTAAAACTTAGAAGATTTGATTGAGAGATTTAATTATAATTTGAAAAGAGCAAAGATGAACAATTTAGATGAGGAAACTTTGAAAGCTCTTTTGTTAAAGGCCATTAGAGATGAGTGGATAGATATCCTTAACATGATGAGGAAGGGAGATATCTCTCAACTTCCATTGAGTGACATAGGAGAACTGTGTGTTCATCTCTCAAGAGGGAAATCTAAAATAGGGAAAGGGCCAAGAGATCCTTCTCTTGTTAGAGCAAACAAATCTGCAACTAGATCTGTAAGTAGGGAAGAAATTGGCAACATTCTTGATGAGTTTAAACTAACATTCTAGGGAGCCTTAGTGAGCAACTAGACACCCTTAAAATTCAAAACAAGAAGAAAAGAAAGGCTGATGCTTTAGCCATTTTTTGTCCAAAATTTAGAAAGAAACATGCTCTAAGGGAATTCCCTTTAGATGCAAAAATTGTAGAAACTTGTATGATTTGTTCAAAAAGTCATGAGACCAAGGGTTGTCTCTCAATCCTAGGTCTTAAGGTTGTCTTTCAAGAGGAAACAATCCCAAATTCTGTAGAACCTCTTAGTTTTATTGCAAGAAGACCTTGGCAGAGGCCACAAAATCAGGGATTTAACAATCCAATGTATCTTTAGCCCCCACCAAACTAGAATTCTTGGCAGCAACCTTGGTATCAATCTCAACCGTGGACACAAGGGGTACAAAATCCTTATGGGAGATTTGCTCAATATTATCAATATCCTCCATCCTATCAGAATTATCCTCCCCCACAAAATGGGCAACAAAGTCAGCAACCACAAATTCAAAATCAGAACCCTCAACTTTCATTTCCATTTCCACAACAACTTCCACAATAAAGTCAAAATCCTAAACTCTTCCTCCATTTCAGTAGAAACCAAATTAGCTACCAGCCCAACCATTACCAAATCCCAATAATCGAAATACTCAGAATTCTTACATGGTAGAAGGACAACAATTTCCAACTTACATGATTACTCCTCTAGATCTTAATGATGTTCAACTAAGGTCTGGTAGGATATTAGAAAATTAAATACCTTCTGTAGTTATTTAAGAACAAGATACCTCTGAGGAATACTCTCTAAAAGTCAATAAAGTTTTTGAGGGAACATCCCTCCAAAACCAAAACATTGAAAAACAAAAACAAAAAGAATCAATAAACACAACTCCTATCATTGAGCAACTAGCGTCTAATTCTACACCTCTTTTTCCTTAGAGACTACAAATTGATAAAGGGGTAGAGAAACAAATCTTGTTGCCCAATTATGATTTTTTGGATGAATTGAAGAATGTTTGTATCAAAATTCCTTTGATACAAGCCATTAGAGAAATTCCCATTCTATCCAAAACAATAGAGGAGTTGAACATTAAAAGACCAATAAGAAAATCAAAAGAAACAAAAAGAATTCACCTGGTAGGAAAGATAATAGACATAATGATGGGAAAAATTGCCATGCAGAAATATGTGGATCGAGGAAGTCCAATTGTCAAGACGCATATAAATGGAATTGAAATTCAAAATACATTGATTGACTTAGGGGTAGCAATAAACATTATGAGTAGACAAACTATGGAGCAGCTTAAACTTCCTAACCTTCTTTACACACCTACCTTACTGCAGCTTGCAGATAGATGAGTAATCAAACCAGATGGTGTGCTAGAAGATATTTCAGTATCCTTAGATTCTTGGGAATATCTTGTTGATTTCATGATCTTAATTCCCGAGAATAATTTAGGAGGACACCCACTCATATTAGGAAGACCTTGGCTGGCCACAGCTGATGCTTTTATTAGTTGTAGATCTGGTGACATGTATATTTCTGATGGTAATTCAACAAAGAAATTTACTTTGTATCCTCCAGCAAAAGAAATCATAGAAATAGATGACAAGGAATGGATTGATGATGAAGATGACATTCAACCTCTCTTCACTGTGTTAGAAATTAGTGAAGACAGTCAAATTTTGAATACAATGGAAAATTTTGAAACATCTTCAGAACATGATCATGCACAATTTTAAAAAAAATCTAATGTTTAATACTTGTCATCTAGCCAGATGTATCTCTATTCTATGGAAGAGTTTGGTAGCTCTTCAATTGAAATTTTTCCAAGTAGGACATTGAACATAAAAAAAAACTTGGAGAAACTACAACAAGAACAACTAACCAAAACATTACAAAAACATTCTGTTGCATTTGCATGGGAGTACACTGACATGAAAGGCATTGATCCTAAGACTTGTATCCATTATAACTATATTGAGGAAAATAGTAGACCAATCAGACAACCTCAGAGAAGAATGAATCCAAATCTTAGGGAAATTGTAAAAGAAGAGCTCCAAAATTACTCAATGTAAATTTCATTTACCTAATTTTAGATAGCCAATGGGTTTCTCCATTGGTAATTGTGCCTAAAAAGAATGGTAAATGGAGGGTGTGCATTGATTACCAAGAATTGAATAAAGCAACCTTTAAAGATCATTTTCCTTTTCCCTTTATAGATCAAGCATTAGATACATTATAAAATAAGAAATATTTCTCATTATTGGATGGTTTTAGTGGTTATAATCAAATTTAGGTAGCACTTGAGGATTAGGATAAAACCACATTTACTTGTCCATGGGGAACTTTTTCCTATCGAGTGCTTCCTTTTGGGTTATGTAATGCACCTGTAACATTCCAAAGAGCGGTATTAGTAATTTTTTCTGATCTAATACATGATTGTGTAGAGATATATATGGATGATTTTATAGTCTACAAAAACACATTTGAAGAAACTTTGGAAAATTTGGAAAAAGTAATTAAAAAAAGTAAAGAAACAAACCTTTCACTAAGCCATGAAAAACGTTTTATGATGTTTACGGAAGGTATTGTTTTAGGAAATCACATTTCAAGAGATGGGATTAAAGTTTACAAATCTAAAGTTGAAGTCATCTCTAAGTTACCAATTCCAAATTGCCAAAAAGATGTTAGAAGTTTTCTAGGATTTACAAGATACTATATAAGATTTATAGAAAAATTCACCAAAATAGCATCTCCACTCTTCAAATTGCTTACAAAAGATTGTAAATTCAGTTGGAACCTTGATTACCAACTAGAATCTAAAACCTTGAAAGCAAAAATTTCTGAAGCACCTATTTTAATTGGCATGCTTATACATACAGGGTGGAAATCAGAAGTTTCTGACACCCTATATTTTCTATTTCCTTTATGAAAAAAAAATGGTGACAAAAAGCCATAACCAATCAACATTATGCAAAATTCATTGTCTCATTTCATTTCACTCTGTTTTATTTACAGCTTCACTTCTTTCCATTGTCTTATTTCACCAATAAATCTTTCTTTTCCCAACATTTCTTTCATCTCCATTTTTCATTTATCATCATGTCTTATTTTCATTTACACAGCCATTTCTATTTCATTCATTCATTCATAAGCCATATTTTACTCTCTGTTTCACATTCTGCAGTTGCTTTCACATTCTACAGCTGATTCTATTCTACTGTTGATCCTGTTCTACAGTTAATCTGATTTTGCAACAACAGTTTGTTTATCAGTCCAAGCACAAGAGTTCAAATCATAATAAAATCTTGTATGCAGGTAATTAAAAAAAAATCAACTTTGAAGACCAATCATTCCTTAAGCACCTATGGAGCAAACATCAAAATATTAGCAAGCGGAAGGTAAAGGTTCCAAAGGTAAAATACAAAAATTTATTTCAAAAATCAATTAAAAAACATAAGCTTGTATAACATGTATGATCATATGTCTCCTTAATTAATCATCATGTGATTTGATTGCCATGATGTCTCTGCCATATCTTCCATCTTCAATAATAAATGGTCCAATGGTTTATTCATAACTGATCTCCTCTTTAAACTCCATAACTCATCCTTAAATAGTCCTCCACAGCTACATTTGTTAACAGTTAGGTTAATGATGTGACCTACCTGTATACGACTTTTCAAACTCTGACTGTTTATTTATTACTGCCAACCCTTAAGTTTTTCTCTCATATTTACACAGCCACTTTGTGCATACAATCAATCTGTTTCCATACATTTTGTGTATTCAGTCACTCTATTTCCATATATTTCGTATATACAGTTGTTTTGTATCATATTCACAGTCATTTTTTTCCCATATATCCTATCATCCTGTTTCCATATCCATAATCATTTTGTTTCTATATACCTAGATATTCCATTTTCATATACATAGTCTTCCTATTTTCATATACACAACCCTCTTATTACCATATACGCAATCATTTCATTTCTCAGACAGTGAGAGTAGTTTTGAAGAGTAGTCGAGAATAGAGGTTATGGGGCTTATTGTTAGAACTAAACCCGTAGGGGTAAAATACACGGAGGGTTATCTGCAGCTCAAAGGAATGTTATAGAAGGCAGGTTGGCTATGTTTTATTGAAAAATTCAACGATTACCATAAGGAAATCACTAAATCCTCTACCAGGTCATTTGATGGAATGGAAGTGGAAATAGGTGACATCAAATTTGCAGTTACCGAGTCTTTCATAGCTAAAGCAATAGAACTCCCAAGGCTAGGAGAAAGGTGGTTTAAGAACAAAGAATTTCATGATGAATCCTGGAAGGTGATTCTTAAAAATCAAGGTATGGACGTTTCAGTTTTTAGAAAAGGGATTCCAATCACTGCACTCAAAAACAAATGGAGTAGCATGTTGTTAATATTGCAAAAAATTATTATATGTGAAGGGAGGTTTGGATCTATGTATGTTTATCATATAAGGTTGCTAATGAATTTTCTAGAGAATGGAACGCTCAATCTTCCCTTTTTCCTTTTGAATAGTCTGAGAAGAATGGCAACCAATGTTCAAAAGAAAGTTGAATCAATAGAAACCACTCTATATCACCATGGACTAGTGAAGATATTAGTTGAATTTCATTTGAGAAGTGTAGGGGATACATGAGAGGACTTTTTGGTAAGGAATTTCTTCCAGATGCTCCAGATTTGTCTGAGGGAAGTCATGTTAAAAGGAGCAAGAGAAAGAAGACCAATCTCACTATTCAAAGCACCCTTGAAACTTCAACATAGAAAAATGATGAAGAAGAACCAATCTCTGAAAAATTAACAGAGATCAGAAAGTAAACTAAGAAGAGGAGAAAAATGAAAGATAAGGTTGAAGAAATCAACGAGGATATTCCTTAACCTTCATCATCTAAAGAGGATGAACAGTTTCTTTCTGAAAAACTAACCAAGATCAAGAAAGATAAGGAGAAAAGAAAGTGGAAAAAGGATACAAAAGAAGAAACCATAGGCATCCAAAACTTGAGGAGGAGTTATAGACTCTGAGGAAAAGTGAAGAAGGTTAAATCAAAAGAGGCCCAGTTTATAAATTTAGAGGAAGAAACTCAAGCTCAGTCCCCTAACAGTATTCCATATGAGCAAAGTCCACAGAACTCTCCTCCACAAAACTTTGAAGGCAGCCCAAGTAGAGCTTCTCCTGGCATTGATCCAATACAACAACAAAGATATGACTACATAGAGTCATTAGAGAAAAGGAGTACATTAGTAGACCTAGGGACTTCAGCTAATACAGAGCAACCTATTACCTCACAAGAAACTCTAACTAGCTCCCTCAAACAGGAGATCTTTGAGCTAGAAATTTTGAATAGGCACATCCAAAGAGAAAATGAGACCTTAAAGTAACAAAATAAGCTGGATAGATCTATTCATGAAAACACTATGCTTCACTTGGGTTTATGGTACAAAAAGAACAGGAAACTAAAAATGAAGAATAAGAAGCTGAACAGGGAACTTATTAACCTCTAGCATATTTCTCATGAGGAATCCAAGGATGGCAATCAGTGCAAAAAAAGCAAGAAGAGGAAGTTGGATGTGCTAGTTGAAGTATCAAAACAAATGCAATAGGAGGAGGAAGTTCAAAATTTTGATTGCATGGGGACATGCAATGGTTTTGCAGCAGGGGCATGTTGAGCCCCAAAACTGCCCTTTCCTTTGCAACTCTTCTGCTCCCTTTTCTTTGTTTTTCCATGAAGAAATGCATCCCTATCATCAATAACCAGTATACATTGCCTTCAGGAGAACATTTTAGTGATTTACATGTTATGCGTTTATGTTTTGCTGATTGAACAAGTTTTTGTCCTTTAGCTACGAAATGCAGCCTTTTTTGCAGCTAATCGACTATTCCGTAGCTATTTCCATGATTTTACAAATTCTAGGTGTCAAAAGGAGAAAATAGATACATGGGCAACTTGGAAAGCATCATGACATGGATCATGTCCTATTCACCTAGCCCAGGTCGACAAGGAAGATGGTACAAAACTCTGGTCAAAGGAGAAGTCAAATGTAGAGACCTAAGGCAAATAGGACTCTGTTTTGTACACATTTCACAGTGATGGGATCTGAAACAACTTCCTGAACCCACGGAATTCAACAGCCATCTGTGTAACCAAATCCAATAGCCATCACCTTAGATTTATGTCTCCAACAACTGAGGAAGAGAATTTTGTGTGCCTATTTGTTATGTGTTTTTGGCTATAGCTTATTTTTGGCTATAGCTTATTTGTATAATTTCTCTATAAATACCTGTGTAAAGAACGCAGAACCAGTTCTAATTTTCCTGATGTATTAAGCTCAAAATACTACTCTGTAATTTTGAAAATTCATTTACCGTGTTTTTTTTAATATGAAGACCGCAAGTTTCATGGATATTTGAAAGCATTTTTTGGGGGGTTTTGATTAAGTACACATAACCTGAGTAGCTACAGAGGGCCCCTGCACTAACTAAGGTTTCATTTCATTTTGTTTTGTATTTTATAGTTAAACTATAAATTCATCGTTTCTTCCATAATGTTTATAACCATCTACTAACCTTGTTTATAATATAGTCCTTATAATTTTCTTACTAATGCATAATAGTTTCTTTTTGCTTAATTTCTTTCTAGTTTCTTATCAGTAGTTAGAAGTTGAATTCAATAATGTAGAGTAGTTTGTTTCATTTGTTACTCCATTAGTCTTTAGGCTTTTAATTAAACTGATCAATGCCATTACTGTTCTTTCCATTTCATTACTAGTTAGTGACTCATGGTGTAGATGAATGTTTCTAAAAAGCCCTTTTAGTTGATAACTCATCTTAAACTAAGTGGTTGAATACTTCATTCATGCAATGAGTCTTTTCTGCATTTTTTGTATTTATTTTCTCTTAAAGTAATGAAGTACAAAATTCCTCTAAATGTCACTACACTTCATCAGTTTACGATACCCAGATTGATAATTTATGTAGAGCAATTTAGGACACTAAATTGACCAAACGCATGTAGGTTTTAACCCCGTACAGAAATTACCTGCATACGAATTCTAAATCACAGGAAAAATAAAAATGCGAGAGCATAACACATAAAACACATATACACAGAGATTTCCCACTGGATCCCAAAACCGGGACTACCAGCTTGATTTTTCATTATGTTCCTTTCAATGTTACAATACATATTTATACATGCCGAAGCATCCAATACCATGGACCGAAAACCATTGCGTCCAAAAACCATGGATGAAAACCATAGGTAGGTTCGCCCAACCTAATATAGGGTCCAAAAAAAAATTTCTCAGGGCACTGCCCCGAACCCCGTAGAGGGGGGCTACCCACCCCCCTCAAACCCCCTAGATAGGGGGGCCTGCCGCCCCCCCTATGACCCCCCCGCTACGCAATCGGCGAAACAAAGGGGGGGCTCTGCCCCCCCGGTTCACTACGTAGGTTAGTCGTGGAAAGAATATAACACAGCCCAACAATATCCCACTTGTTGTTTTCTTTCCACAGGGGGCCACAGGAGAGCTTAGTCGTTTTTCAGCGCTGAAATGCCCATTGCTTCTCTACACAAAGAGAACTTCTCAAATCTCACAGATTTTGTCAATGCATCTGCAGTATTCTTCAAAGTGTCCACCTTTACCAGCAAGACCTTTTTGTCTTCTATCATATCCGTCACAAAGTGATACTGAACATCAATGTGCGTTGTCTTTGAATGATAAGCAGGGTTCTTTGCCAAGAAAATTGCACTTTGGTTGTCACAGTCTATCCTTATAGCTCCCTGTAATAACCTCATACTTGAACACAATCTTTGCAACCAAACTACTTCCTTGCTTGCATGAGTGGCTGCCATGTATTCTGCCTCTGTAGTTGATAGTGCCACTACAGATTGTTTCTTACTCATCCAACTGACTGCACCTCCAAATAGGTTAAACACATACCCACTTGTAGATCTTCTCTGATCCATATCTACGGCCCAGTCTGCATCAAAAAAGCCACGGATATCCAACACTCTGTCCAATCCTGGTCTTCCTTGGTAGCACAAACCATATCACTAGTGCCACGCAAATACCTGAAAACCCGCTTCACTGCTGTCCAGTGCTCCTTCCCTGGTTTTGACATAAACCTGCTCAATACTCCCACTGCATGTGCAATGTTTGGTCTAGTACAGACCATAGCATACATCAAGCTACCGACTGCACTTGCATATGGAACACGGGACATGTCCTCTTCCTCTTCTTATGTCTTGGGACACTGTTCAGCAGATAACCTCACACCTACAGGAATGGGAACCTTCACCGGTTTACTATCCTGCATATTAAACCTCTGCAGTATTGTCTCGACATACTTCCTCTGGTTTAACCAGAGCTTCCTCTTTGCACGATCTCTTTTAATTTCCATGCCCAAAATATAGTTTGCAGCACCGAGATCTTTCATGTCGAATTTGGAGGACAATTGGGTCTTCAAATCCTGGTTAATTTCTTTGTCATTTCCAACCAACAACATATCATCCACATACAAGACCAGATAAATAACACGGTCACCAATTAATTTAAAATACACACAATGATCTACTTTTCTTCTGGTGAAGCCAAGTCCTCGTATAAATGTATCAAATTTCTGATACCACATCCTTGGTGACTGTTTTAACCCATACAGAGACTTATTTAACTTGCATACTGGTTCTTTCTTACCCTTCACCGCAAAGCCCTCAGGTTGCTTCATGTAGATTTCCTCTTCCAAATCCCCGTGAAGAAATGTTGGGCTGTTCTTCCACATCCATCGTGATTCTACCTCAAAATTCAAAAAGCAGCACAATAGATAACGTAAATTAATAGAAGTTATCTTGGTCAAACAGGGGGAAAAAATATCACCCAAAAATCAATTCCCGACACCTGGGAATAACCTTTTGCTACCAACCGAGCTTTGTATTTCTCCACCTTCCCTTCTGCATTTGTCTTCTTCTTGAACACCCATTTTGCTGCCAATGGGTTTCCTTCCAGCCGGCAACTCCACCAGATCCCAAGCCTCATTTTTGTGCAAAGATGCCATTTCATCAACCATGGCCTCTTTCCAGAGTTTTCCATCCTCCGAATCCACTGCTTCCTTCATAGTTCTGGGATCATCATCAGTAACAGACAAAGCAAAGTTTAAACAGAAAGCAGATGGACTATACCTTTCTGGATGCCTTCTTTCTCGAGCTGATCTTCTCACAGCCGGAGTTTGTGGCTCTTCATCTTTTGATTCCTCCTCTGCTACAAAGTTTGATTCTTCCTCCTTTAGTTTAAACTCTATCTTCATAGGTTCCTTTGGTTGGACTTCATGTTTAATAACATCTTTCACCTCTTTGAACACCACATCTCGACTATAGACAACCTTCCATTTGACTGGGTTCCAAAGCTTATAATGCTTTAAACCATCCTTATACCCAATAAAGATGCACTTTTCAGATTTACTATTCAACTTAGTTCGTTTCTCCTTTGGAACATGTACATATGCATCACATCTAAATACCCTCAGATGTGAAAGAGAGGGTTTCTTACCAGTCCATACTTCTTGTGGAATCTTATCCTCCAACGCTGATGAAGGTGACCTATTGACCAAGTAACATGCAGTATCAACCGCCTCTACCCAGAATTCCTGTCCTAACCTAGCACCACTGAGCATGCTTCTTGCCCTTTCCATCAACGTCTTGTTCATTCTTTCTGCGACTCCATTTTGTTGAGGTGTATATGGAGTAGTATTTTGCCGTGCTATACCACACTTCTTACAGAATTCTTCGAATTCCTTGCTGCAAAATTCTCCACCATTATTTGTCCTCAGCACCTTTATCTTCTTCTCTGTCTGATTTTCCACCAGAGCCTTAAATTCTTTAAACCTGTCAAAGACTTCAAATTTCTTCTTAAGCAAATATATCCATGTATTCCTTGAGAATCCATCTATAAATGATACATAGTACACAGACTTACCCAGTGATGGAACTTTCACAGGTCCAAACACATCACTGTGCACA
>APFE031366406.1:0-21685 GCA_000404065.3 Pinus taeda
TCCTCACTTTCCATCATCTGAAGAAGAAATGTTTTCAAAAGTAGAAAGAGATAGGAAGAGGGCACATCCCGCCGGACTAGGCTCGCATGCCGATTTTAATTTTTCATCAAATTAACATCTCTTCTAATGATAACATTTTGGACTTAAATGGAATAAGTCTATAACCTTTTACATCTTCAGAATATCCAACAAAAGTACATTTCTCACTCTAGGTTCTAAAGCTTTATGCTTTTCATCTGGAATATGGGCCCATGCTTCACTTCCAAAAATACGAAAGTGACTTACATCTGGTTTAATGGAACTCCAAGCTTCTTCTGGAGTTATATTCTTTAGAACCTTAGTAGGAGTGCGATTTATTATATAATTTGCACAATTAATATAATTTGCTCTGATACCACTTGTAAGGATTATGCACACCACATATCTCCACAATGGTATGATATTGTCCACTTTGGGACTAAGCCCTCATGGATTTGCTTTTGGACTTAACCCAAAAGGCCTCATACCAATGGAGATATTTGTCCATCCTTATATACCCATGATCCTCCCCACTTCTAGTCAATGTGGGACTATTGGTCGTATACCCAACAACGGATCCCATCGTGATATTACCGGGGCCCACCACCTTCGTTCGACATTCCGAGGATTCATCCACTTGGCTAACTTCGGGGCATGGCTCTGATACCATGTAGGAATTTACAGGGTAAGTTCCTCAGACAGAACCCCAGAAGGACACCGCTCACAAACAGATCACAGATCAATACACCAGTATTTTGACGTGGTTAAAACCCTCAGAGAGGGAAACAGTCCACGTCCTGCGCCAACGTGGCTACTACAGGCAATTTATTAATAAAAGAATGAAAATTTACATAAGCTTCTCTCATGCACGGTTAACCTACAAATGACCCTCCATGCGCTTTAAATAGATTTCATGGACCAATCGGGTGTCAAGCCACGGATCAAGTGTCGGTAATACCGAGGAGAGAATGAACCGTCGGATCACTACATATCGTGACCGTCGGATTGTAAGTTACAAAATGTACAACGGTAAAGAAACACACTTTACCTAACGCTAACCTAACTCTATACTAGACCAAGTTGAACTTAACTATTCCTATGTGTCGGAATATCCTAACAACCTGTGCATGTCAACTTGCTTGTCTCCCACCACAGGTTGCCATTCCGGACTTAGGTAATTTTATGGCTAAGATGTACACTCAGAAAATTGCGCAATTCTAGAGGGGAACCAACCTTCCCTCCAGAAATTGCACAATCCTGTTGGGCTCCAGAATTGCGCAATCTAGCCAGGCAGCCCTCACTCAAAAAGTTGCACAATTCTGGGAGGCAATGACCTTCTAACCCCAGAAATTGCGCAATGCCTAAGTGACAGCCAACCCTGCTCAGCCCAGAAACTGCGCAAATCCCTTTCCCAGGCTTGCAGATTGTTGCATGTACCTTCAGTTTGACCGGTTCCCTCCAAGACTAAGCAATCCCGATTTGAATGCATGGGTTGTTTTTTCTCGAAATAGCAAAAAGAAACTTGCAAAAAGCATCCATAAATTTTAGGGATCTATTTTTAGCAGTTGGAGGTTACATGCAAAGATCGTTTTAGAAACTTCCCTCCAAGTGTCGTTTTTCTCAAATTTGTGGCATACACGTCATAAGCCTCAAATTATTTATTCGACGTTGCAGAGCTCATTCCTCACATCAATCTTGGAGCTCTGACATCCCACAAAACATCTAGGAGTCATCGGCACAATCAGCTCATCTATTTCTGGGTAAGGGTGCTTTTCATGTCATTTGTTGCCTTTCTATCGCTTTTCGTATTTTTCTTTGTATGAATGTTGTTTGCTTGGTTTTGTTGAACGCCTATTGTCATTTTAATGTATATTAGCTTGTAGAAACATCGTTTCAATTTTTGTGTGCATCTCACTATTGTCGCATGCTTGAAACTATTTTGCACGGACAGTCACCATTGCGTCGACTCATTTCACACACATGCATGTGTTCCCGTATTTTCAATTTTGCATTCACTATTTGCATGCATGATCATTCACTCTTTCTTACAAACAGTCTCTCCATGCATCCAAACCTTTTCATGTTTTCAGTTGCCCGTTGTGGGTCTGGGTTGGCTTGGCCTAGACCTTGTCTTGCCCGAACAGAAATTGCGCAAATCTGGCCCAGCACTAGCGTCCAGGTTTGCATTGCGTAATTTTGGGAGGCAGTGCCCTGCTAACCCAGAAAATTATGCAATGCAGTCTCTGGGCATGCATATTCTTGCTGACTGAAACTACACATTGCGCAGTTTCAATCGTCGGCAAGAAGGCTGGATTGTGCATTATGCAATTCCAGCAGTCAGTCAACCTCCTGATAGCCCGGATTATGCTTTGCAAAGTTTTGGCAGTCAGTCCTCAGCAAGCACGCTGGACTATGCATTGCGCAGTTTCGGCAGTCATTCAGCCTCCTAATAGCCCAGACTGTGCATTGCGTAGTTTTGGCAGTAAGTCTCCCAGCCTCCCGATGAAAATTGCGCAATCTTTATTGCCAGTCACCTAGGTATGTTGCATGTCAGTCCTCATATTTGTTTTGGCTTTCAACTGACAGATTTCTTGCCATGAGTGTTGCTATGTCTCCAAGTATAGCAGGTGTCTGTCTGTCTCTTAACAGTACATGTACAATGGCCTCCAAGAGAGCAAGGTCAAAGGACACTGTTGGAAGTGAAACTGGAGATGCAATTGAACAAGTGTCTATAAGATTTCTTGTTTACGAAGACACTAAGTTGGTCATAGATATAGACATCAAGATGAAATGGAAAGACATCAATGATACATTCTCAGGCACATTTGAGGAAGATCTGGAACACTGCAAGGTCTATGTCAACGTCCACAAATCTGGCTTGTAATAGATTGCATGCAGGTATCCCACGTTTCCATGCGCGGACATGATACATTGGATTGTCTCACACACTGATCCTGAGACGATGATGTTGAACAGTGTCAGCAGGACAGAGCTTGCTACCTTCAGGGAAAAGGACTATCACGAGATGTATCACTTGCCATAGTCGGTAATCACAATGGAGAAACCCTTCAACACACGCAGCAAAGGTATCTTGAAGAGTTGGGTGAAAGAGACAACCAAGTTCCAGACAACACCCAACCTAGTTTATAAGACGAAGATATTGCGGAAGGCATATCAGTACTTGGTCATCTTTGCATGTCGCTTATACGGCCAAGAGAACACAAAGACCTTCCCACAGAGCTAGGTGATTGCATTGGACTAACTGGCCAGTGAAGGAAGGCCATGCAATTGGTCTGACATGTTAGCTCTCAGGTTGAAGGAACAGGTGACAGAGGCCCGGCATCCGCCCAAAAATTAGCAACCAGAGATATACATGTCCGCTTACATTCTAGATGCAATTTGTGCCCGCCAACAGTTCTCAGGTTTGAAGTGGGCATGCACACCTTCGTAAACCTTTGTGCATACTTATTGCAGAGTGTTCTCTGAATGTAGCTTCCGCGGAGTTATCACATAGTTTTCAGACCACTTTGTCACCCTAGTGTACAAAATTATATTTGAACAAAATCCACCTTGCATGTATCAAAAAAAAATGGAGGCATTGATCGACATAGCAGATTGGTATGCCTCACCCCTTGGCATCTTCAAATGGATGTACAGCGCGGAGAAGCCTCTGCATGTTTTACCGAATTTTTCCATGGATAAGCTCGTCATGCAAGAAGTGTCATATCACATCTCGATAGGTTTTTCAGCTAGACTGAATAGGAAGAAGGCACCTTGACCCGCTCTTCCTTTGCGGATCGGGTTGTACAAGATAAGGAATCTCAAGCATGTTGATGTTGAGATGGAAGAGTTCAAAAGATTCACTTTCAGCACCAAAAGTTTCAATCCGTATGACACGCATTGCTTTGTAAAGAACCACTGCGCGAGAGTGCAATTTCCTTGGATCCACAGGGCGTGTCACTGGCCTAAGGAAGACCCATGGAGATATTGTCACATCTTCTCCGGGCTCAATGAACCGATTAGCATAGCTATGGAATGGTTAGTGAAGCAGCATCTCAAAGAGCACCATCATCAACAGCAGCAGAGGGTAACAGACCTGCGCATGACAAAGGCAAGAGAAAGTTTGATGACAATGTAGAGGCAGAACAAAGCCGCAATTTCAAAGCAGATCCACTCGTGATGAAAGCAGATTTGGAGATTGAGGCTAAGAGGTGACAGCGCAATAAGAGGAATGTGTAAAGGCAAAGAGATAAATGGAGAATGGAGGAAACATAAAAGGAGTTGCAAGAGTTGAAGCAGCAACTTCGGGAAGAACATGAGTTGCTTAAAAGAGAGAAGGAAGCGCAGTAGGAGGTGCAGCGCGCACATATCAATGGAACTGTGCCCATATAGGCTATAGACTCATCCGAGCAATTGGCACAAAGCAGACAGGGTGAGCAGTCGCAGAAGTAGAACTTAGCTCAAGAGATTGAACAAGTGCTAGAAAAAATGGACATGGACATGGTGCAGCCATAGTTAGATCAGGATACAGACCTCACACCTCATAACCAAGAGGTCACACCACCGTCTTCACCAGATCTCGAAGCAGAGCAAGTCCCAAGCGATCAAGGAGACACAAAGATGCTTGAAGACAATTCGGAGGCACAGATGCACAACATATCTTTCAATGAATCGTAACACAAAGTTGTGGAGTGGTGCAAAGTGTCTACTCCGGATGGCTACACATCTCCTGTGCAGTTTGAAGAATGAGTGATCATATCTGATGTGCGCAAGTATCCAGCAGCATTGGCTGATGCTACCATAGCTTATGCCCAAGCCACCAGCTCGAGTGTTCAATTCTTGATAGCAGAGAACGAGCGCATGGCCAAGGAGTTATAAGCGGCCAAGCAGGGAGGAGTACAGGTTACATCATCCACCAGAGTAAAGTTGAAGAGAGCAATATTGGACGAAGTATCATCCCTCGAAACAGTCATGCAAGTGTTGTATTCCAGATTTGGCACCGTGCATAAGGTAGTTGTCCATCTCAATGGTTGGAAGCAGCGTTGTGCTAGGAGAACACGCATCTTGTCAAATATGCACACTGTTGTTGACTACATGCAGACATGGACAATGAGATACAAAGGAGCCCCATTGCATTTTCCAAAGATGATGAAGTCGGAGGTGGTAGAGTTGAAGGCATGCATTCGAAGTTATATCCGAAACTATGAGGAACTCACGCAGCGCATCACCAGTGTGCAAGCTTCACATGCATGGGTATTCAAAAGCATGGATGTCATTGTGTGCGTGTATGCGATCCCATCTATTATCACACTCACCAAGGCGAAGTTAAAGAACCAAGTAGCCACCAGCGCAGACTTGGGGATCATCACACACACTATGCATCAGTATGTTGTTGGTCTGGCTGCATGCGCATGTTATCAGACGAGTTAGACAAATGTGCCAGATCAGTGTGCCCGAATGCAACAGAGACAATATTTTGCTTTCAGCAAGATGTCACCATTAAACATGCGGACACCATCACAGACTACCAAGCTTGGCATTAGTTTTCCACCGTCGATCATCGTGAGAATGTCGAAGAGTTGGTCTTCCCGTAGTTTTCTGAGCCCTAGCGATATCTTGCATGGCTTGCTCAAGCCTATTTTTTCTCACATGGGTACATGTGCAGATTGTAATGTAACATCTTGTAAAAGTGAAAGACCAAGTGTTGACGATCGAATGTAACAGTCATGTAGTAGTTGAAGAGTCATGAGGGTAGGTGAAGAGTCACAAAGGGGAATGTCAAGGGTTACCCCACCCTTTGGTATTTATAGAACCTCGTAACTCATTGTACATGATTTTGGGAGCCAAGCTTCCTATAGGGGTACCTTAGAGAAAGTTTGGAGTGTATTGTAACGAGCCTTGGCTTCTCCACAGTGCAGAGCTAGTACATCCCTTCGGAGGAGTAGGCGGCAGTGACTGTAACATTCCGTTGTTGGAACTAGTGGTTGGTCATGGTTATGTTGTATGATTGGATCTTTCACTCTTAATATAACAGAGCCAGCACGTTTCATGCATATGTTGTTATTGTATTTCCATTGTCTTGGTTGCTCTAATGATATATGTAGTTGTTTTCTTACGCGTGTGTGTATGGACTCTTTCAATATATGTATGTATGAATCTTATTAAGATGTGTTGTTTGTTTAACCATCACTTTGGATTGTTGGTTCACATACCTTCCATCTTGTGATGTATCTTTGCTCATGTGTTCCCTTCCAAGTTGCGTGTTTCCACAGGGTTCCAAGGGGCGCACTGATTCCACTTTCTGTGTGTTAGAACCCTTCATGCACATTCCTTGGCTTGTTGTGTTGGTCACACCCTTGATACCAACAAGGACATCTTGATTGCCTTTGCGTGTAACCGCGGTCAAAGCAATACCTTACGACCCATTGTTGGGACTCCTACACCAAACATTCTGAGGTCTAGTTGGGACTTCTTATCGGGGAGATCCCCTAACATGTTGGCGGGTCTAACATTGTCAACGACTCCTAATCAATTAGCGTAAACATTCAGGATAAAGTGAAAAATATGATTGTTACATAGAAGATGGTTATATATAGGATATGGTAACAACATGTGGTATAATTCAATCCCCTATGATGCCCTTAACTTTTACTATAGTGTACTCATAGCCCCTTCAATGCTTCTCCCCAATCATTGTTGGAACTTTAATTAAAATTCAAAATGATGACATGTATAAGCCTTCCAAAACTTCCATGGCAAGTCTAACTCATGGCATGAAGCAAAACACGAAAATGAAAAGCATATTTGCAATAGATACATAAACCAAGTTCAAAGTTTCCAAATGGTCAAAACCAAGATATTCCACAAGGAAATACCTAGTTAGATGTTGGTATGAATGAATCCATGTTGTGTAGGGTGGGGTAGTTTAATTGATGGGAGGGACCACCTCATAGGCTCCTCTTAGGGGATCCCTCTCACAGTGGAATTAAAGGTATGTCTTCTCACAACTCTCATGGATCAATTACATTTTATCTTTACATACAACAATTTACAAAATGAACATGAAAGAGACTAAATAAAGGATGATTATATCTATCTTGAATTAATGACCTACTTTCGAGCAAAGATAAGCATTACCATCCATCCATGCCACAATCTACACCACATTAACAATTAGGTCTTATATTTTATTGGAAATTTTCAAAACTAAAGAATTGTGTTTAATCATTCAACCCTTTGCTTCTTTTTCCTACCCCCTCTAACCTTGACTTCAATTAGTTATGGCTTCCAATGATTCCCCAATGAACATTTTCCATTTGTGTGTACTTCGAGCTAGGGTTGGCATATTAAGGAATTGGAGCCTCTTCTTCATGGAGTTGCTAAATCTTTTAGAGAGGCAATTAAAGCATTGGGAGATGTCATAGCAAATGACATCATTGATCTAAAAGAATTAGTGGAGGACCCTAAATCAAGGATTGATATGGTGGAAAACAAACTCTAGAAATCTCAAGAGGAAATTAAGGGGAAAAGTAAAGTAATTTAAAATCTTCAAGTCTAACCAAAATAACAAACCCAACAAACATAAATTTCATCATTATTTCGCAACTATTTTATTAAACAAAAATCACCTTTCTATGTCAACCAAAAACAAAATGCAATCAAACCAAAGCTATTGCATATAACAAAATGAAATGAAACACAAAACTCAATGTATGTAAGGTGGGTTTGATTAGCCGAAGGATACATAAGACTCCTTGTTGGCAAAGTTTTATATTGTTCAACTTATTACTACAAATAAGGAATGCTCAACTCTATTAAAGTGCACAATCCACACTTAACGCATGACACTTATATGTATCTCAAAGGAAGAGCTTGAGTTATGGATTACATAGTGGCTTCCAGTGTCTAAAACCTTTTTTCAATTTCTTTGTCGTCGGGGAGAGCATATTATCTAGTCAACAATTGGAAGCAGTGAAGGAGCAGTTACCCAATCCCTCCACATAACCGTACCTCCAAAATTTTGATTATGACATAATTCATGTAAGGATAAGATCACTATTGCTTTTCAAAATGCTTCAAAGTCAAGAAATGACTAACCTATTTTTTTTACCATGGAATCAAAACAAAATTGGATTTCAGGAAAATTTTAGGGGTCAATTTTCCATTTTTTTTCACAAAAAAGATTCGCTAATTTTCATTTTTTCTAAAGACGATTCGCCCAAATTTTATAGGATAAAATTTCTTTATCTTAAAAATCACCAAATTTTTATAGAGCCTATATAAATCATTATAAATTTGAATATTTTTACAAAAATATCGTCATACATTTTATAATTTACATATTTTAGACTAGTAAGGTTCACCAAGGTTTCAAAAAATTATGTTAAATTTCTATTCTTAAAATTTTCCTTGGATTTCATGATTCAATGTTGTCACTATTAAAAAGAAAATGACCAATAGAAAAAATTGATATGAGAAGCATCAAATTATAATTCAATTTTCTATTCGTATTGGCTTCTATATAAATCCACCCAAGCACTAGTAACTTTATACCTTCATCCCAAGGAAAGATTAGTGTCATAATTCAACATTTCAATAATCTCCTACTAAGTTAATCTACTAGGATTTGAGAACTTGCATTTGGATAAACAAGTTGATAAAAATTAGTCGCCATGATTCAATCACTAGACTTGGAAACACATTGAGTTATAGGGTTATATATCTCTATTAATCATAATCTAACTTGCAATTTGAGTTTATCTAACAACATTGAACAATATTTTTGAAGATAAGACCTAGATACGAAAATCCAAGACAAGCATAGAACCATGATTAATTCTTAACATTATCTACATAAATTCACTAGAACATCAAATATTACTGAACGTTGTCAGAAAATCTTAAAGCCAAACAAAATGGCTTGCTCAATATATATTCCACCACTGAAACTTCCACAACCAATACATAAATTCACTAGAACAGCAAATATTACAAAACTTCGTCAAAAAAATCTTAAAGACAAACAAAATGGTTTGCTAAATATATATTCCGCCATTGAAGCTTCCACAACTAAGAAGACAACTATCAAAACAAGAACTAAGAACAAAGTACTTTAACTCTTCTAGTTTTACAAAGTACAACTTACACAATAATGCACATTTTATATAATACTAACTCAATATTAAGACTAGCATCCTAAAAGAGGTTTGCACTTCAAGAAATTTGATCATATAAGCCCTTAATAGATTGTTTATATATATATATATATATATATATATGAAAAATGATCAAAATATAGAATAATGAAACAACTTAAAATGTTTTAACCATAAGAATTTATTATTTTAAATTGATTTTGTAATATATAAACATATATACCATAGACATAGATGACATTGAAACCTTTCACTTGATATGAGCATTGAAATATTTTATTTATGGACCATATAAATATTTTATTTGTAAATCACATTGCTCACATTATAATGTTTAATATGTCTTTAAACACACATCAATATTATTTCATCTTACATATTGAAATATTTTTTGTCACCTTTACTTAATTTTTTATTATTTATTAATGTTTTTAAATGCCACATAATAACTTTTATACTAAAAATTAAATAATATTGACAACTCCCTCTTTATTACTCTCTCTGTATAAATTTTTGTCTAGAAAATAACTGCATTTTTTTCTTTAATAACTTTTTTCTTTTGAATAATTGAAATATTTTATTCTGAAAAATCCATAGTAAAATAAATTAATTAATATGGATATTCAGATAATTTAATTAGGTCTTGTATTGAAACAATTTCAAAAGTATAAGGTTTGTACATTTCCATTACACTCAAAAAGAAAAAATATAAAATTTCCATTGTTTTTAATTACTTTATTTATTTCTTAAGTTGACATAAAATTTTGTTATTTGGTATGGACATCAAAATATTTTATTTACAACTGAGATTGAGAATAAGAATTACAGTAAAATATTTCGACCACATCTCTTTAGCATAATAAATGAGATTATTGATATTTAACATAATAATAAAATTATTAATATTTTATTGATACTTTTAATTAACACTAACCAAATATATATATTCATTTTTACTTTTCCAAATATGTATATTCATTTTTACTTTCATTTATTTTTTATTTAAAAAATATTTTATTTTTTTATTTTAAATTATAAGCGTGTGAACTATAATCCTAAATTTAAAAATTAAACCCAAAAAACAATTACCAGACTCTAAATTAAACACAAAAAGA
This sequence comes from Pinus taeda, assembly GCA_000404065.3. Lineage (NCBI taxonomy): Eukaryota > Viridiplantae > Streptophyta > Pinopsida > Pinales > Pinaceae > Pinus > Pinus taeda. The sequence goes on from APFE031366406.1 coordinate 10,289, forward strand.
ATTAATTAATTACCGGTATCCCTTATACTGGACTGTCCAATACACCAGATCCATAAATTGTTCACCCTTTTTTACCACATCTCAAATTGACATGATCTCAAATTGAATTTTCGCTGAACAAGTCAACTGTTAAATTAACAGTTTTGAAACATTAGGCTTTTACATGCTTGCTCCAAGTTGATTCATAATTAGTGCAGAGTTGAGGATGTTTTAAAACATTAGGCTTTTACATACTTGCTCCAAGTTGATTCATAATTGATGCAGAGTTGAGGATGTTTTAGAACATTAGGCTTTTACATGTTCCAAGTTGATTCATAATTAATGCAGAGTTGAGGATTCCAGGCAACTCAGGGTAGCTTCGATTATATTTCAAAACTGCATCTAGAAGTCTGTGAAAAGGAGAATCCTATTTCTATCTCTATTACATATTTAATGCGCCCTGACATGCTGGGGCGATAGCCAAATATAATGAGCGCCAAACAGCGCTCGTTATATCTGGCTATCGCCCCAGCATCTCAAGGCGAATTAATTTTGTAATAGAAGTGGAAATAGGATTTTCTGTGAAAAGGCATCCGTTATTCCTTATCGTTTTGAAAGACAGTGGCATGTCAATTTCAATTCCACGACCCAAGCATTCAAAATTCAACGTTAACGAGGAAGTCCAAGTTAGACAGTCGAACAGAGGTTTGGGTTGAAATTACAACACACAGGGAAGGCTTTTCGCCATCGACGGCAAAGATAGGAACTGAAGTGGTCGTAACCAGTACAATGTAAAGGAACCCAAAGGCCGAAACAGACCAACAAACTCCATATATAAGTGCAAGATGAAATGCGCATAAAAGCCAAGACTTTTACACAGTACAGTCTGCGCTTCAGGCCAAACTCTAAGTCGTTTGCAGAATATATAGCCTTCCACACTCGTGTACAATGAAACGAAAATCATCAAGGAGCACATACTCATACTCGTGGCTGCAGCCTGAATCACTTAATAGACGTTTACAACACACTTGAAATCTAATGCACGCAACCCAAAGAATCGAAACCAAAAGCTACAACAGCAGAGATTTAATCATGAAAACAAACTAAACCCAAACCAAGAGAAAGGAGAGACTCACTTGCCGAACCAAAATCCGAATAATGTCGAACAATTGCGAACCAAAATCCTACCAGGAGCTTCTATCTACCACAAATCCACCTCAAGCCAAAGAAAGCGAACTCCAAGGCAGGCTTCTAGGCTCAATGCATTCAGTAACGAGCTCACAGGGATTTAATGGCAGCCAAAATCAGTAACAATCTTCTCCAGGCACAACCGCCTACCAAACTTACAGCGAGAGGACGCACACAGGCTCACAGAACCGAAAATTTACCAAGAGAATGAGAAATGGCTATAGTACCCTAGGTCCCTTCAACTTCAACAACTGAGTATAAAGCACAATCGTCGGACCGATATGAAGGGATACGATTTAGTCCCCAATCCGTTAGCGTGTGCTGCAACATAACTGCACTGTGCACATGGTGTACATCACTCCATGACGGGGCACAAAGGACAAAAACTTGTCACATGGCTCAGTGTCAGCCAAGATTACATCAACAAAATCCCAATGCAATCAATACACCTATCCACAGTCAACAAACAGAATCAACAAGTGTCGGATAAGGGGCCATCATATCACCCCGTCATTAGGACAGATTTTTCTCAATATTCGATTAAAATCCGGTCTGAAAATTTAGACGATGTAAATCTGCAACTCCAACTTAACACCTCTAAACTACAACTCTAGACTAATTCCCATCCTCTGAATGCAACCAAATGCTTAGAAATGTCATTTCAGCAATGCAAACTGTGATTTCAGCAATTCTTAATTCGCCATGATCCGGTGGATACAGGGCGATTTGAGTGTTCTGTATCAAACTCAGAATCAATGCAGCTTGGGTACTATACCTAAAGTTCAAATTTCATAATAAATCACTGGTCAAGAATTCATGTTATGAGACCTGGTACAGGTTTCATATAACTTGTATGACCGCCTTTAATCAATGACTTAATGACTTAAGTCATGTTATTATAAAACAAAGACCGATATAACACTAGGAACATTTCGAAAATATTGGTAGTGTTTTATGAATATACAATTATAAGTTTAGAACATTGGTATATCCATAGTTGGCTTTTGTTTGATTTTGCAAGGTCGAACAATGCTAACCAATGTAAAGTGTGTTTAATGCAGGTGCAAAAGGATAGACCAATTGCTCTGAGGACGTAGCTCAACATCACAGCCAGAGGCATTTCACATTTCAAACAAGATCTCTCAGCTTATATCAAGATCACAACCGTTTAGTACGAACCAGAATCTGAACCAAGTATGCCACAAATGCCAAACCATGACGAGAATCCATCTGCCATTAGAAGTCTCCATTTTACCAGTGCATACTCGTCCAATCACACAATAGCCATAAGCATAGCTTTACAAAGGAACAAAACAAATTCACTGGATGATATTCATATAAAAATAGAAGAACTGTGTTATGCAATGAGAAATATACACCGATTTGATAATCTAAAAACAGAATAATCTCCAAACTGACCATCATGAAGACCATCTTAATCCTCATATAGTACTAGGTTGTGAGCCCTAAGTTGCCTGCTAAGAGATTTAGCGGGAAGAGGAAAAACAAGTTTGACAAAAGGAGATACAGTCAATAATTGAATCAAAAGTTTTGGGCAGAGTCCCTTTGAGGATTACTTCACATTTTGAGTTCTTACAATCGAGTATTTGTTGACCAGATAGGTGGTCAGCATAGACCTCACACGCTCCCTGCAATCCACTACACCAATCTCATACCCAAAAAATCACACAAGCCTCTACATTCAGAAATTACATAATAAAAAGGAGTATCCTAATACACCACCAGCCAACACCTTCAAACCCCCAAACAAAGGATAAAGCTATACACGGTTGGCAGTTTGCCACATTCACACATCCTGAACCATATCTGTTATGGCTCAAGTCAGGCATGTATACCCACTGTCTGTGGAGTATCTCAGGAAATCACAACACATCCTGAAACAGATCTGCCATGGTTTACCATCAGGTATTTATACCCACTGTTTATAGCTTATATGAGGAAGTCGAGACCACTATTGGTCAGAAAGCTTCATTGGGAATTTACGTCCACTATTCGTCAGGATACTCTTACAACACATCCCAACGAGAAACATTGCTATGAGAATATACAACAAAACCTTAGTTATTTAGTAGTTTGGACATTGTCCTTTGAATATTTACATTTAATATTTGAGAGCTTTACTTTAGTTGCATTTGACATGAAAGTGCGTATCAATAACAATTAAATACCTTTATAGTTTTATCCAAACAAAGGATAAAGCTATACATGGTTGCCAGTTTGCCACATGCACACATCCTGAACCGTATCTGTTATGGCTTAAGTCAGGCATGTATACCCACCCACTATCTGTGGAGTATCTCAGGAAATCACAACACATACTGAAACAGATCAGCCATGGTTTACCCTCAGGCATTTATACCCACTGTTTATAGCTTATCTCATGAAGTCGAGACCACTATTGGTCAAAAAGCTCCATTGGGAATTTACGCCCACTATTCGTCAGGATACTCTTACAACACATCCCAACGAGAAACATTGCTATGAGAATATACAACAAAACCTTAGTTATTTAGTAGTTTGGACATTGTCCTTTGAATATTTACATTTAATATTTGAGAGTTTTACCTTAGTTGCATTTGACATGAAAGTGCGTATCAATAACAATTACATACCTTTATAGTTTTAAAAAATCCACATTCAACTTCAAATTTATGGCTCATGCATATCACTTTCTGGAAAATATGTAACTTTGAATGCATAATTAATCACTGTTATCTCAAATTATGAATACTCACTTGATTTTAAAGCACTCACTTTATTTCAAAGGATACTAGATTTTAACGCATACTCGATTTCTGATTCTTATGCAAGACGTGTATGGAATATACTAGTGTGCAAAACAGTGCCATATGCAAAATCAGTAGCTTTCTTCTTTTGCCAGTAAATGTAAGTGGTATATGCAAAATCAGTGGCTTTCTTCTTTTGCCAGTTAATTTGTGGACATTGTTAGTTCTTTTATTACATAGCTACCAAACACAGTTCTCTGATTTTTCTGGCATAAAATAGGAACCCTTGTGCCCAGAAAAGGGAGCAACAGAATATAAGCATTTTCATCCTAAAGTTATCCAAAAGGAACAAGCAATGGGACAATATCCATTGCAGAAACCTAATTGGGAAACTGATGCAAACTTATTACCTTAACACATTATCTCACCCAATATAAGAGATAAAAACCACCAGGAATGAGATGGTAAGGCATTCAAGAAAGATGAGAGATCATAGCACTGTTCCTAAGAATAGTAATCGACTCCACAGGAAAATGGCGGGTGAATTAAAAACCTGTTAATTTTGTAGATTCCAGCAGAAATTCAAGTACTACTGGTGTTCACATGGCATCAAAATTTTGTAAAAATATCCACAGTGAGGACCTTAAGGTGATGGTGCTTGCAGATTGTTTATTCCTGGAGCTAGACAATGTTACAAAAACTGCACGTTCTCCATGTAAGAATGTTCTCCGAGTAAGAGAACTATAGCAAAGCATTCAAAGAAAAGCTGCTGGCATCCATATATCAAAGAATGTATTGATAACTCTAGAAAGTATTATAAAACTGACAAAAGAACAACTGCCACAGCCCCAGCAACAGAAATGAGAGAATATAGGTAACTATTCATAGTATTGCTTGCTGCACTAACTGCTATTTGGATCTCAAATTTACAGGTCCCTTGTGATGGGTCACTCTCAGTTACGATGGCCAAACTAGAAAACCCACAATCACCATTCTGCTGATTGTTCACCTGATAGTATGAGTTAAATGCATATGATGCATTGCCTTGATAATCCAAGCTGTTGCATGATGATCCAAATCCCAAAGAAGTGCAATCACCATGTGTACAAGCATAGGTAACACTATCAGGTAACTGAGTCAACACTGAAGGGCTTGCACTCGGATTGAACACACACCATCTTCTAGGCAAATATTTAACACCCTTGGCAGAAACCAGTGCCATGTTCTGTGTTTGCCCTGACAGATCAAGTGCATATTTGGGTGTCCCATCGTACTGGAAAATGCCCCAATGCCTTTCAAAGTTACCTGGTGCTATACTTTTTGCATCTTCATCAACAAGACTAAATAGATAAGTTTCAATGTTTTGAGGTCGCAATGGCGTGCCGCGACCATTCATTATATGCTTCAAAAGGCCCTGATTAAAGCGCTGTGCAAAATTGATGTTTGCATGTTTATCACCATCTGTAGGCCAACCAACTTCTCCCACAAGGACAGGCAAATCAGGGAACCCTGCCCTCTTTAAAGCCCAAAAGAGTGTATCAAGAGCCGCATCAAACACATTTGTATATTGGATATTTCCATCGATCACTGGCTGGCTAGTACCATCAAAAAAGGCAAAATCCACAGGAAAGTTTTCATTAGTGTACAAACTTAGAAATGGGTAGATATTAACTGTAAAAGGTGCACCATTGCTAGCCAGAAACTGACAAATCTGTATCATGAGATCATTAATATCTGGCCTGAATTGTCCCTCCGATGGTGTATCTCCCTGATACACATCTGCATTAAGAGGTACTGTTGCCTTAATATTTTTTAACCCTGCTTTGTTCAGCGCATTCTGGATATTTTGAAGAGCCGGAAAAGTATACTGTATAAAAGTACCATTGTATGCCTTAAGGAAAGGCTCATTTCCAACTGCAACATACCTGCACATGGCAAGGCAGAAATCAAGTTTTACAAAGGCGAACTTGGTACATGGCTAGTGTCAAAGCCATCTGGAACCTGATGTCTAACAGAGAATCCTTCTGCTACATATGCAAAGTCTTGAATCATAATCATAAGTCTACCATCCATGAGCCAGTATAAGCCCTAGAAGAAGAAAAAAACAGAACAAAAGAAAGAGGAGTCATGCCAGGGGGATGCCTTGCCTTGGTAAACAAAGGTTTTATTTTTCACTGATATCATCTATAGACACAAATATTGGAAAATTTGACATTAGAAAGTAAGCTGCTCCTCAATTTTTATATGCCATTACTTTGTTTCTCATGATACGGAGAAGACGTTTTAGTGTAGCGGAAACAACATTTTTTATAATATTAGACACATGCGAAAGTTTATTAAGTTATGAATTTGTATGTGACAACACCCTACAACATGCAAAAGATGGTTTGATGCAGAAACAAGAAAAGGGACAAGTCACAGAGAGAGGAAGCGGGAAGGCACAAAAAATAGTTCTGAATGAAATTCTACTGATATAACACTGCGGGGATTGACAGTATTTTTCATTCTACAGGAGAGTCCATTCATTTCTTGTAGGTCCATCGAAGCATCTTGTTTCTTGTTTCTTGTTTCTGCATCTTGTTTCTGCATTTTAGAAATGACAAAGCCATCTGCACCAAGATATATATATGAACAAATTAGCAGACAAAAAGTAGCAGTGGTTCACTATCTACTATCCAATGACCAGTTTGGGAGTCCCTGTCAGAAGATATTGGCATTCCAGACATACATAGGTAGTTACAGAATAAGTTGATAAATACCCCTCATGTAAAGCTGTTTAAAGGGGCATATATCACTTGGAACAATAGATTGCTTCCAGTCATCTGCAATATTTCACTGAATGGTCATTGGATCACATTAGACTGTATAAAGTTTAAACAAGTCAGGCTAGTAACTAGATCAGCTGGATGAGGATCTAAAATAAGAATTGTCAATTAAGCGTGACTCCCATCCAGACATGGATTCACTAAAGAATTGTGAATGCAAAGATGTTATAAAAGTCTTTGAATTGTTTGTTCTTCCCTATGGAGAATTACTGTTTGACATGACACAGCCATGTCCATTAACTTGGCAACATTATTAGTTATCATTCAAAACCCACAGAATGCACGAATTTTTTTCCAAATGATGTGCACACGCACTTTCTGTCATAATATTTTTTATCATACACTGTTCAGTGTTAGACATCAAGTTTTCATGCAACTAAGTGTGTCAATATGGAAAGTCACGATGTTCAATCTTCAAAAGTTTCAATGAGCAAAAAGTGTTTTCCTGTTGAATGTTTTACAAGCATAGTATCATTGAATTCATTTATTTTATCTTACAGATCAACATGTGTTCTAACTTCTAACCTGAAACTCTGAGTATATGATACACTTGTAGATCAGAAGAAAGGAGATGATACATAATGTGGACTAAATCATACATGGAGACAAGATATACAGGATAAGAAAGCTGAGTGCTGAACTTGCTGCTACGACATTAACGCTTAAACACCTTGCATTTTATGATTTTACCTTTCCGTTGTATGCAGCTTTGTTTTGCCTTTCACTTTAGAGCACATTCACATTGTCCATTGATGGACAAGTACACAAGCATCAAAATACAACAAAAACTAGCCAGTTGTGATGTGTAAGACAAAGAAAACAATAAAAGGTTAAAATTTTCCTCAACCGTTGTTCATATTATATCTTCTCAATCAAATTCTTAATGAAATGAAAAGCCCTTCAGTTCCAGAACCCTAAAACCCTTGAAAATCCAATGATAAATTCAATCCCACCACTGTCTTGATCACGGCCATGTTTTCAATGGGGCCTAAAAACATGTATAGGCATATTTATAGAATCCTGTATGGTATAATCAATGAAAAAGAAATTGTTTTGGAAAGCCGGGTTCAAACTTCCAGTCAAACCCAGTAGGTTTGACCGAAATTCATCGAGTCCATGTTGACTCAGCCAACAACTATAAGAGAGAACAATTATTCCTTTGTACTGTAACTGTGTCTTCAGAGGTCGAAGGATTTGGAGTTCATTAAGAGACAAAATACTTGTGTTTTCTCAAGAGTTTTCAACCATTTGGAGATTAAAAATTTAAAAATCACTGGAAAGTACAGAGACTGCATTTCAGACCATGTGACCCAGCCATCTGTTAACCTTCCTTGAGTAACGGATGTAGATTTGATTTCTTATGCTAAAGCACAGCAGCAGAATTAAACTCTAAATTCTTTCTTTAACACAGCATAATGGATGAAACCCGAGAATGTAAAATCAGTTTACGTAACTTTAAATCTAGAGGTTTAAAAGCATCAACACATAAAATTCACACCATTTGTGCAATACTTATCTTCATGAAAACAGTAGATTGATCACCTGAAGAAAATTCACCACCCAGCAATTCGCGCTTTCTTAAGCTGAACCACCCCCAAGCTAAAGGCCATGCTGCCATGGTGCGATGAGGACATCTCTGAGGGCCAGTCCATGAATCTGGATTCTGAACAAGGTATGCAGCAGTAATGGTCTCTTGGAGACACAAGGAAAGAGGCAAACTAGCCAAATGAAAACCCTGCTGGCCATGCCCAGATCAGAGTAGAGCAATCATAGCTCAGTCTATCTGCAAAAAGACATTTCTATCAACAGTATCAGGTACCCTCTGCAGCTCAGGTGTGTTAGAGCTCCAAGTTCCTCAAACCAACTCAAGTACGTTAGAGCTCCACATCCTCTCTAGTACACCAAAAGGTCGGGACTAGTGCTTACTGTCCTAGGGACAGCCTCTGCTTTTATTCCTCGTCATTCATCCTCCAGCCTATAAATCCCAAGGCTGATGTAAGTAAATCTCTTCAGGAACGTTTATAGATCAGGTATGTTAGAAGCCAAAGTTCCACACAAAAAAGATATGCACATGGAGGAGAAGTGACAGGGATGCAAAAGGTAAGAAGAAGCCTTCCCTTCCTGAAATGGCATATTTATATTTCCATATTAGGGTTCCAAACAAGAGATCTTGAAACTTATCACACTCGCTACCCTGCCTCACTCTATTCCTTACGCAAAAGGTTCATTCGCATATTATTACTATGCACATGGGATTTTGCCCTTTAAACATTGCATCATATCCCCTTTTTATGTACTTGGGTTTTTATCCTTTAACGCAATACACCATATGTCCTTTTCATGCACGTACTTTTTCAGAACATTTATTTTCGAATAAAGCCTAAAGGGGCATTTTCACTTGGCATCCAACTAGTCGAATACAACATAACAAGACATTAATATATTCGCATGGGCAATATCATATACTGGTGGTACCAGAAAGGGGCATTACAGACCATAGCTTTGTTTGGACAACATAATTTTGCAAGGGAAGCACAATGGGAAATAAATTCAGCATTAGAAATGCCCTAGAACAAAACTATCGAAGGTATTTTGTTTATTTTGTACAAGTGAGTTTATAGATTTATCAAGAAATGGAGAATTCTTGAATTTCCCTTCTGAAATTTTGATTATCTTATGTCTTATGGTATATTTCCACAGTCAGTAACATAATGTTGTTGAGAATTTCTGGAAACCTGTGTATTTTGTTCGTGAACATTTCACCCATCTTATGTCTTCATTTATATGTCGAGTTGAGCTGAGTCAGTTGTGACTCTCAATGATGGGTTTGCCAATTTGTTTTCGACTAGTCGCGTGACATTTGAGTATTATGTCACTAGGATTCACAACATACTTTTGTAGTTGTGATTCAAACCTTGTATATTTGTCATCGATCTTGCAATGTTAAAGGTGTTGAGAACTTCTGGAAACCTGTGTATTTTGTTCGTGAACACTTCACCCATCTTATGTCTTCATTCCTATGTCGAGTTGAGCTGAGTCACCGTGTTGACTCTCAATGATGGGTTTGCCAATTTGTTTTCGACTAGTAGTATAACATTTGCGTATTATGTCACTAGGATTCTTCACAACATACTTTTATAGTTGTGATTCGAACCTATCTTGCATTGTTAAAGGTCCTACCGTATGAAGTATCAAAGTAGCACTTAAACACATTATTGTGTAGCCCTTGTACACTTGGCAGGTAACGAACCATCTTTAGCTTTACCTGCTACCAATGACTTCATTCCCCAACCGCACCAGTATGCCCCAATATACGTATGTTTGCTTGGGCATATCATTTTTGCATATGAATTCACGTCTAACTATATCCTCTTCTCTTCTCTTTCTCTGACACTTTCTATGATCTTTGTTCATCCTCCATTCATCACATAAGTTTGTGGATAAAGCTCACATGGATTTCAACCTGAAAAACAGTATTACCAAGGGTTCTCACACCGAGAATGGCAGTGACCGAACTTGAACCCAAATTCTTAAATCTGCCATGGCCAATATGCACCATAAAAACCCAACTCCACAGTGACACTAGGTATATTACCAATCCTATGAACAGTCATTGGAAATTTACCAGATTGACTGCAAAATCATAACAACCAACATCTTTGTAATATTCTGCTGGTACAGTGCCACAACTGCACCTGGTAAAACCCAAGTTCACAATATGCTGCAAAGTTTTTCCTATTTAAGGCCTCCAATAATGAAATGGAGACAAGGTAATTATCAATTATGTCCCACCGACCTCTTCTAATTGTTCCATGTGGCATGACCACTGCTAAGTTTTAATTGTGGCATGAGTTACACAACCATTCCTGATTAATTGCGGATGTAATAACCTGGCGTATTTGATTATTTACACAAGCATTCCTAGAAGTCACGTATCAAATCATAAATGGCTTGGCTTGACAAGTTGACATAGGATGTGTTAGAAAAACATTCACCAAAGCAGGCAGTGTGAATTAGAAGGTATGGTGGAAACAAAGAGACCTTAAAAGGCCACCCAGTTCTCATAAGCCAGTATTTTCACGTCAAACTGTTTCTTTTCCCCTAGTTAGTTGTTCAAGGATTTTGCGATGTATTATAAAAATCAGTCCTCCTGGTCAGGACCAAAGGTTGGATTCAAAACATTCAAACAATGATAGAGGATAATCCAATGGCTGATGACTTTTAAAGGTTTTGGATGGTACATCTTATTACCCTCCCCTTGAAGCTTCAGTTGGACAAAAGTGACCCTCTGATTTTGTCAACAATCAGATATCTATACAACCTCCTAACTCCTTTACTAAGAGTACCAGACAAGATGATACCTGATAGGAACATTCAGTGAGAAAGAGAGAGTGTTAGATGCCATGGGCTTTCTTAATTCCAATCAATGTTTTAAGACTCCGACTCCGACTCCGACTCGGCCGAGCAATGACTCCGACTCCGACTCCGACTCGGTAATGACTCGGCCGACTCGTTTTCAATGACTCGGTCGTTGTAAAAAATACATTAAATATTTAGTTTTTTGATAAAAAACATAATTTTGAAGATTTTAAACATAATTTTAAAGATTTTCATTCATGTTTCCAAACACACAACATTATAATATAGATGGAAAACAA
>APFE031366406.1:21824-45737 GCA_000404065.3 Pinus taeda
AAACATAATGTTAAAGATTTTCATTCATGTTTCCAAACACACAGCATTATAATATAGATGGAAGACAACATATGATCAAAGTAGGCTCATGAACCAATCCATTATATCAAAATGGTACCAAATGGCAATACATAGTCAACTGTCATACATGATCAAAGACTCAAAACAAAAAACACATAACCAAGGAGGCTAGAAATGGCCTCTACAAGACTACAAGTTTAAAAGGTGGATTATCTTTTCAACAATACCATGAAAGGTGAAAAATCAATTGAAAATGAAATCACAAGATGTATGACAACTTCAAGATACAATGACTTTGGAAAACCACTATAATGTCTCAATTAAATTTTAAAATAAATCATGTGGCTTAGTGCCACCGCTCATTAACAGAAGTATCTCATTTTGTCGAGTAACTCGGAAAAGTATGAAACAATGTTTGATTTAAGACCCTCATTTTGTTAGAATATTTAGACACTTACAAGTTGGTTAAGATCAATTTGGTCTGATGTGCCTTTACTATTTAGTAGGTCTGTTTCCTTAGTGTGTGTTACCCACCAAAAGTGGGTGAAACCATCGGAGAAATTTTTCTCCCATCATCTCCTTCATCCAGCCGGCCAGCAGCACCTGACAGCCACAAGTAGCCAATTGGTTTCCCTTGTCAAACCATTTTGTTTGATAGGTTGCACACCTTGTGGGCTCCTGCTTGGAGAGATTAATTTTTTAAGTCTGATGCCCCAAAAATGGGTTTCACACCAGCACATTTGCCCCAAGGATTTTTGGCCTTAACACTCATTGCTATCCTAAAAGGAAGGTCAAAATTTATAGATTAAGAAGTCTAAATTCATGGGTCCAAATCTGCCTTGAAAGAAGATTATATGAAAGGCAAAACTGAATTTTTTAAAGTGTCATAAAGTCCCTTTAATCAAGTCGGTTCATCTTCATCAAGTCAGCTTCAAATTCAGTCATGTCCATTCATAAAAATAAAATTATTGTTCAGGCCGGACCCAGTATAGGGCCCCTTCCAGTCATGTATATATATGGTGGTCATTGACACTCCTAAGGCATCAAACAATTCGGAGCTTCTGTGAGCAGAGATCTGCGGAATGAGGAAGGCTCTGAGCTGATTGAATATCTTAAGGAGGCCAAAACCAATATGTTCTGATTCATCTTTCAATGGATAATTTCACTGTCATCTGTCTCGCAGGAAATGAGTTTGTTTTCAAGGTATTGTGGCTGATCATCTTGACATTCATCTGGTGTTTTCTTCACACTGGACAGAGGACATTTATATTGGTTCATGCATTGACTCGGCCGTTTTTTTGCGGGACCCGGCCGGGTTGACCGGATTGACCGAGTCATTGCCTGACTCGGCCGGGTCATTGATGACTCGGCCACCCGAGCCGTTTCAGAGGCCGGGTCAGAATCCTAGGCCTTGACCCGGATCGACCCGGCCGGGTTGATCATGACTCGGACGAGTCTTAAAAAACTGATTCCAATACATGTCTTGTCACCATTTTCTTCACTATCATAATAGATAGAGTGGCCTCAAATGTTAGAATAGAATCGAGATACATTGTATGGCTACACAGCCTCTTGAATAGTTTCAAAAGTCATTTTCCTAAATATTGCCCAAGTCCAGGTAGGGCAGGCTCATGTCTTCAGATGGCACTCTTCAAAAGATTTAGGAAGATTTTACAGCGGTTGGAATCTTGGATATCAGTAGTAGACCTCTTGTTAGGCCATAGCCATTTTAGTTTAGATATGTGTTTTGCTTTTTAACTATTCCTTTCATTTAACCTTTAGGCTTTCACACTTAACCTAGGTTGAAGTTCCCTTATACTGTCTTGTTTAACATACACTTACTGTATCTTCCACTCCCACTAACTGTTTCTAATCTCCTTGGAACATCAACATGCAATTCTTTTCTCTCCCTGAAATTAATTTTGTGATTCCTTTTTCCTCATCTTAGCCATAAGTTCTCTGCAGAGAAGGAATTTGTTCTGAAGAATGTCAATTTGCTGGTCACAAATCAGAGAATCGCCCCACTGATCCTAAGACAGGAAGCATCTTAGGGAATTCGGGACATTTACTTAAAATTGGCAACATTTCAAGAATCTACTTAGGTCAAAGGCTCATATTCAACGAGGTTATATAGCTAACAATCATTTTGGCTTTGTAAGCATACTTAAAGTCTCAAATAGCCTGGTCAAAGGGCAATAGCTTGAGTGGTAGCTAGCGAGTTTACTTCCCCCTCCACCTGGGTTCTATTCTGGAGACATGTTAGCCTGTGTGGAAAAATTTTGAAGTTGAAAATCATGATAATTCCTTATAAGCCTGAAGGGGTAGGAAAATTTGAATATCTTGATTTAGAGGTGAATAGTGGCAGCTGTTGTGATATGACCCTAGGTCTTGACCAGAACAGTTTTCCGAAGTTACCGATTCACAAGTTACTGAAAAAAAATAGTCTCAAATATCCTGAAAATCAGTGAAGCAAACCTGTTAATTCAGGGATCATATTTAAACGAGCTTAAGGAAACTTCTAAAGTTCCCTCCTGAAGAATTGGTAGAAGCATAGATTGGAACTTGTTGGAATATGCAAGTGCCATATACAGATTTTCAATCAAACTAAATATTATATGTAAACCAGAAAAATCTGAAGACCTAAAGAATGTAAATTGTCGTTGAAGAGTTTTTCTTCCAGGACAACGTTGCAATGTAATATGTCTTTGTTATGGAATTGCTCATAAAACAAGGTAGCCAGAAAGAAATTATTACTGAATATGATATCATTTTTCTATTTTATCAAGAACCATTAACGAGACTCTACAAATTGTTGAAGTTTACTCGTTTGGCGCAACTATTGGAGTACATATGAAATTAAAAACTGGTCAGACCATTTATTGTTCACTGTTTTGAGCCTTGACTAATATAATTCTAACGTGAATTTGAAATTTGCAGCAACAATTGATAAATTACTGAGCTCTGTTTTTGGCATGTGGTTTGCCCCTGGCTTCTTGTAAGTACACGATAACCTTTATCATGTAAAATTCATCCCTACACTCATTGAGTGATCTTTGGGGCACTCGCTCAGTTAGGAGCCAAGACAGCTTGGCCTTGTAGTAAATGCCTTTCAGAGTACAGGGGAAGAGTCCAGAATGTGCTAAGGTTGTTCTAGGATGTATCAAACAACAGAAATTGGAAAGGTTATACTGGTCAATATATGCCTACAAATTTGATATTAAAAATGACAAGTCACCATGAACAATCAAGTCATAAGAGACCTTTCAGATAAAAGTCTCAAGTTGTTGGGTTGATCAAAGTTTCAAACTATCTAAAATTAGTTTGTAGTCACAACCTGGTAAAGTCTGTCCAGAGGATTTGATCACTTAATCCAAACAATCTTAGTATCTCCTACTTCCCCATTTGCCTTCGCACTCAACATAAATACAAAACGATAGGCAGATGACTAGCTAGCCAAAGAGGCTAAACCTAACTGTGTGAATGAAGTCAAGTGGAGTGGTTTAACGGGCACATATCTTCAAAGTAATGAAAAGATCGAGGATTACATGAGACCGGTCAAAAGCAAAGCCAGGTTGCAAAACAGAAAACTACTTTGCTGTGAAAGAATTGCCAGGAAAATAACAGCTTATTGCTAAACCCTGAATGTAATTGTGAAGCCACCTGCATAGGTGTAAAACACACAAACCTTGAAAACATCTCAGAGGCCTAGGGTCACGTCCAATCAAACAAGTACAGCCAAGCTGTATAAAAGCAAACTACTCTACAACAAGGAATTCTGTGTAAAACAACAGCCTAAGTGAGCTGCTATTAAAGAAGTAGGAACAGAAACAAGTATGTTTAACCCTAAATTTTGGTCCAAAACAAATAGGATTAAAGACGTGGTGCACAGCTCTGTAATCCTAGCATGTGACTGGAATATGTTTTTTAAGCTCCTAATGACAAGAGGAACCATAGGGTGCATGAAAATGGGAAGTCCCCGCTGACGCAACTGCACGCTAAGTAGATTAACTTTAGTTTTGTGACCAGTGAAGTTATTGTTGACTCTACCTTATCTTCTCTTGGAACAGAAGTGCATTTCTGGACAATGTAATTTCAACGTAGCTCTGCCATATTTTTGATACTTTAAACTTATTGTCAAATCTTGCCAAATGTATGTTTTAACTTTTAAGTACTTTTCCAACCAAATGGCATGGAGCAAACAGAATCAAACATTTTGGTTATGTGACTTCCCATTTACAATTGACTACAAACAGGTGGTTATGCATTCAAGTGAGACTAGAGCACCCAAGGCAACTTATAGGATGAATTTACAAATATTCATGACTCTTTTTTTGAATTAGCAAAGCTCAAATGTAATGTCTTGCTTATGCAGTTTGGGAATTTGGGCCAAAACAAATAGGATTAAAGAGATGGTGCACAGCTCTGTAATCCTAGCTTATGACTTGAATATGTTTTTGAAGCTCCTAATGACAAAAGGAACCATAGGGTACAAGAAAATGGGAAGTCTCCGCTAATGCAACTGCACACTAAGTAGATTACCTTCAGTTTTATGACCATTTAAGTTATTGTTAACTCTACCTTATCTTTTCTTGGAACGGAAGTGCATTTCTGGAGAACAAAATTTAATGTAGCTCTGCCTTATTTTTGATACTTTACTTTAAACTTATTGTCAAATCTTGCCGAATGTATGTTTTAACTTTTAAGTATTTTGCAACCAAATGGCATGGAGCAAACAGAATCAAACATTTTGGTGATGTAACTTCCCACTTACAATTGGCTACAAACAGAGATGGTTATGCATTCAAGTGAGACTAGAGCCCCCAAGGCAACTTATAATATGAATTTACAAATATTCATGACTTTTTTTGAATTAGCAAAGCTCAAATGTAATGCCTTGCTTATGCAGTTAGTGAGGTTTGCACTAGCTGTTTATGAAATTCCAGTTATCATGGTCTAGCAGCTTACAATTTCAGTTATAGTCATCCCACTAACTTTGGGCACTTTCCAAATCACACTCCCTTAAGGCAATCAATAATATCGGCTAAGACAGAGTTGAATGATAAACGTCAATTAGTCCACCCATATTTTCCTTGAAAAGCAGGGAGATCTCATATGTAGGGATCTTGGTTCATGTGTCAAAAGTGTGGTGGGATCACTATATACACTTATAGACTTTGGGTTAAATGGCCTGGTCTCACATTATGCAATAACCTTGGCACCCCAATAACTTGCATGTAATAGATTGGAGTAGATTATGCAGTCTTCACTTATTGCATATCCCATGACTTTGCCTTGTTGGAAAAAAAGTCCACCTTAGGATGTCCATTCATGGCAAGCTGGATAGCATTTCCAAATAGATTATAACACATTACTTGCAAAACAAAGAGGATAGGAGGCTAAATAAACTTCTTTACTCAATGATTTTTGCTCTTCTTTTTTTTTAAATAAGATAGTGAAGCTCCCCCATGTTTATTATGTACCTGCCACCCCGGTTCTCCTTGCAGCGTGAAAGCTCTGCACCAGTGGTTTACAAATTCTTCATCATGACAGTCTACCCATTTACGATTTTGCTCCGGAAGGTCCTAGTGCATTGGGCACCTTTCAAATCACCCTCCCCATAAGGATCCAACAATGAATGAGATTCTCATCATTATTGGTTGCGGTGCATCTCTCAGTTGTTATTATCTCCTAAGCTCTCTAGGGAGTAGCATGGAAATGCAAATTTAGACACATAAAAAAGATAGCAAAGAAGAAGAAAAACTCGGCATACCCGATATCCACTCCACCGTCCAAGTTAAATTCAGTGACATTCGTCTCAACCCAGTTGGCAGCATCTTTTGTACTAGTGGCCATCACCTGCAACTGGTCATTAGGAATTCCCACCATAACCTGAATCCCACTGTTGGCCAAGGCTTTCATTGTGTGCTCATCTGCATCGAACAGCTTCACCTTCGTTATGCCATTGTCCTTGAGCATCTCCACCACTGCGTCAGGTGGCAGTGGATGCGAGGCCTGCGTACCCCAATTCACTCCCAGTCCTTGCACCCAGCCCACCAATACAAATATCACCAAAACCCAAAACAAGAACGTCATCCTTGTCACAGTTCCAGGACTTGGTGAGGGCCACAACAAACCCAACCAACAGCAACAGCAACGCTTCCCCTTGGTACTGGGACTTCTAAATACTCTGATAAAGAATGAGAATGACGAGGAATGATGGTTGCTTTCCCTTGTGCTGAAGTTGGGACTGTTGGGCACATAGAATACTTTTAAGAGAAGATGAAGAAGATAAGTATAAATGTATAAGGCGGGTTCCCAAGATCCAGACGAACCAGATGACTGGCCTAGCTTGTCAAGGAGAGGCAACCGTATGCCGGCATTGGAAATCCGCCAGACTCAGTTCGAACTCCGAACTTTAGAAGGCCCCAAGGAACTGCAATCCGAGCGTCTCAATGATGTACAGATTCCATGATGAAATTCACCTCGTAAAACGCTCTTCTCTGTCAAAGCATTTTTCCTTCTTCATGCCTATGCACGAACAGCCTATATTCCCTCGACAACTTTAACAGCGCCGTTAAGTTAATTTTGTCGCCTTCAGTCTTTGTTTAGCATTTAATCAAACATTTTATATTCTTTCATTTGTATATACTCTGATTCCCTAGGTTGGGGTTAATGCTTCTTGAATATTTCTCCCATGGTCATTAAACCTTGTCCCGCCATTTTCACATCCTCGTATTGGGTTAACATTACAGCGGAGTTTTAGTGTGATTTTTAAGATTGTTTGGTGTTGGAATTTGGCAGAAAATTTTAAGATTTGAAATTTTGATTTGTGTTATTTAAACATTTTTTTATTGTATATATTTATGGATTTATCACCTTCAAAAATTTTAAGATGAAATTTTGATTTGTGTTATTTAAACCTTTTTTTATTATATATATTTATGGATTTATCACCTTCAAAAAATTTTAGGCACTTGGATTGTGTAGGGGTTACTTATCAACCATTTGATTTCAATAAATTCTTTCATGATTTTAGAGAAATTAGACCGGAAAAGCTTCCAAAAAATCAAACTAAAGGCAATTATTAGAATGTGATGGTTAGGTTTGGAATCTGATGTGATATGTAAATTATTATTTTTTAACATTGGGAATATCTCTTATAATTTACTTGTCAAACTAGTCAATGAGGACAGTGATTTTTGGGTGCTCTCTGTGAATGTAGGTTTGATTCATCATCATTATTAGAGGAAAATCACTTCATCTAGAATGACCCTTTGGTGGTCTGTAAGGGGGCAAGATTTCACTTATGCCACATGCCTCTGGGTCTTGGGTTGTTAACATGTGTCCTTATATCGAAAGAAGAGGAGCTCTTAGCCAAGTAGAAAGCAATTTTAAGGCGTGTAAAATATAAAATATAAAATGTAAAGCATAGCGACTCATTTGATAGAAATAAATTAGTGTATCTATAATGTAAAGTTAACATACTATTGTTTCCTTAACATGTTATTTCTTTATATGTTATTATAGCATAGTCTAACTAGGCATAAATTTCACCTAGAAACCCATGAAAATTTGGGCACAATTTTGATAAAATCTGTAGAAATTTTTGGAAATCTAGTTACAATTGTCAAGTTTCAAGATTTTGGGTGACAGAAAGGTTTTTGATGGTGTTGAACCCATTCCTACCATCAAAAATAGAATTCATGCACTCCTATGGTCATATTTTTTGTTAAAAAATAGTTGAGTTATTGAAATTTTTTGTCATTCCAAACTTTAGACATTACCTATTATTGTTATTAGTATAATAATCAACCCAGAGCCATCTTAATTCTAGATCTACTCAAAAATACAAATATTTTTTAGAATGAAAAACAGAAATTAATCTCTTTTAACATATAATAAATCTAAAATTAAAATAAATCTAAAATTAATCTATATTTTAAAATTTTAAAATTAAATAAAAATAAACAAACAAATATTTTATATTTATTTTAATGGCAAATATAGTATATAGTAATTTAACCTACTTACCATTGAATATTATGCTCTTGACAAGGCCACATGATGTTGTCCTCATGTTTGGCCTTAAGGATTAGAATGAAAAACAGAAATTAGTCTCTTTTAACCTATAATAAATCCAAAATTAAAATAAATCGAAATTAATCTATATTTTAAAATTTTAAAATTAAAATAAAAATAAACAAACAAATATTTTATATTATTTTAATGGCAAATATATGTATATAATATTTAACTTACTTACCATTGAATATTATGCTTCTGTGACAGGGGCCACATGATGTTGTCCTCATGTTTGCCTTAGCGATTCAGTAAATTAAGGCCAAAAGTATTCTATCTTTTTCTTTATGAGATTTACTTTTACTTCTTTATGAGTTTAAGATCTCGAGAATTACTTCTTTTATTTTTGAGATTTACTTCTTTCGGTCTATCTGCTGGTTTAAGATCTCGAGAATTACTTCTTTTCAAGAATTCGTGAAGTCATTGAAAAATAAATTTTAAATAGTTGTTGGTGTAGTTTAATATAGTGTTTTTTTCTTTAATTATGTGATATAATAATGGATGAGATTGTAATGTTTTAAAATTTATTCCTATTGAATTTTTTTAATTATCATTACTTTCGTTTTAACTTTTCAATGTTTCGTATTTAGCTTTAAAAATAAATATATATTTTGTATTATATTAAAAAAATTACATTTTTAAAATGTAATTATTTCGGATATATTGGTATATTTTTTTTTCACTTACTAGTTTACGGATACTCGGGTCAGTGGGTAGCCGTTACGTTCAGGGTTGTTTAACACTGAGTGGACGCCACTCGAAGGGCATCAACACCCATCGGCCTATTTACTGACTTAATCCCAAGAGCTTTCGGGATTTGACCCTGTGACCTCCACCCTTACGGATACTCGGGTCAGTGGGTAGCCGTTACGTTCAGGGTTGTTTAACACTGAGTGGACGCCACTCGAAGGGCATCAACACCCATCGGCCTATTTACTGACCTCCACCCCTAGGCTTATTTACTGACCTAACCCCAAGAGCTTTCGGGATTCGACCTTGTGACCTCCCATTGGCGAGGCACTTGATTTGACCAATTGAGCTAACTCTTGGGGCTAGATATATTGGTATATTTATTAAAGTGTATTTAATATTTTCGTTATGGTTTTTGAGTATTGTTTTAGTAATTTTATTGTGATTTGTGGATATTTTATTGTTGAATAATCAATAATTAATACTATTAGTTGTGATAATTATTATAATTTTGTTGTCAATTAATGGTATTAGTTGTTGTCAAGTTTTATTAGCACAATCCATTAAAGATGGGTCTTGTTAGTTGTGATCCAGGATCAAACCTCATGGGGGTGGGGTGGTTGTCCTTGTGCTAGGGGGAGGAGACATGCTAAAAAATCCAGTCAACTTAGGGTTGGTGTGGCCCACGTTGTGTGCGATCCCCGGGTGACTTTGACGGATTAGATGCTCTTGGGTCACAGTTTCTCAAGCCACAGGTCAATCGTGGAGGATCACAGACAACTTGACAAACAAACAAAAAATATTATTAGTTGTTGGAATAATCGTTCAGAACCAAATGGGGGAGTGTTGAGCGGGGCAAGGGCTCAATGACTGGAACCCTAGTCATCACAACCTTCCTTTTCGCGCTACCTTGCCCTGTATCTTTCATTGCTTCAATAGCCTACTCAACATTGGTTTGGCTATCATTAGAAACTGTAGTCAATAGTGGTATTGCTTGGTTTCATTGATGTCGGCTTGTTCATGGCTCTACAAGTGTTGGGGAGTAAGGCGAGAATTTAGGGGGGAGAGGGCTTGATGAGTGGAACCCTAGTCGCTGCAACACTTGTTTTCGTGTTGCATTGCCTTGTTTTTTCCGTTGTTTCACAGGTCTGTTTGTCGATGCTTTGTTCATGGTTGCCTTGCTTGTGGCTTGACATAGCTCTATTCATGGCCCGGCCCATTTCATGGCTCATGTGTGGTACTATGATGTTGTCGCATCTTCTTGGCATAGTGTCATTTGTTTTTGAAAACTAGTTCGTTTTTGGCTTGGTTTTGTGAACGTTCTTTAATGTTTGCCATTAGGGTTTTATGTAACCCTGTGGTTTTGTATGTGAGCCTTTAGGCTCAGTGTTTTTGCAAATGATTATTCTAGGTCGAGTATGTTTCTCTGTTGGGGGTTTATTGGAGCTCTAAAGGATCTAGTGAGATCCCTAGTAATGTGCTCTCTAAAAAGTATATGCAAAATGTAATTTTGTTTGTTTTGTATAAATATAGTTATGGCTTTTTTATGTGAAAAATAATATTATTGGTTATTATGATTTGATATATACTAACTCATTATTATTATTATTTAATAAACCCACATTAAATCTATAGAAAACTACTAGTCAAAGTTATATGATGATAAGAGGAGATTTAATTAGATTCAAATTGACATTAATTCAAATTAATTCATTTATATTTTTTTTATAGCATCTTATCTTTATCGTTTGTAAAATGGCTATTTTATTTTGGCATAGTCTAATAGATAATGAAATAATACAATGCAATTTTTACTAAAATTGTAATTTCTTATTGTTTAAAATAAACTTTTAAATGCATAAAAGACTCACCACTCTAAAAAGTTTATGAAACACTCTATTTTTACAAAATTAAACGAGTTAAACTTACAATTTTTTAGAAATCTCTATAAAATTTTAGATAAAACTCATAGAAAAAAAACATTCAACAAAAATTACATATTATCTATTAATTAAACTATAAATTTTATTTTTAATAATACATTTGTAAGTCCTTCTGAAAAAATACAAATATATCTTTGTGAAAATAAAACCCATATATATATGTATATATATTATTCAAAAACAATTAAGTTACATTTAACATTTATCTAAATAATATCTTTAAATGGCAAAATAAATTCAACTTTTAAAAAAAGCTTCAATTATGTTTTTTTATTATTTAATCGAATTGCAAATTAAATTAAATAAAAAATAAATACTTTTGAAGATGAAGTAGTGTTTAGACATTATAGATAATGAAAGTATAAATATGTTAAGTGTGTGGTTATGTTCCCATATGGCTCCTCATATGAATTGGCCCCGTTTTACAACTAAGCTAACCTAATGCCTAAACCATAGAATGTTAAAATAATTAAAATGAAGAAAGTAAAGGGCGTTAGCGGTTCTGCCACTTTTTGTCTTCATTGGTGTGTATGTATGTCATATCAGGTTGAAAGTATGAACCAATCCCCTCTTATAATATTCCCCTCCCACTTCATGCTTTTGCCACGTCGGACAATTCGTTACAAGTTGTCATATTCCGGATACAGTCATCTCCTATGTAGAGCGGACGGACGTAAGACTACCGCTAACTCTCGGCTGTGTGTATAGGTAGTAGGTGGAAAGAAAGAAAAAGTTGCCGTAGCCCCACTCCCACCCCCACTCGAAGAAGAGGATAAAGATTTCTACATAAAATGATTTGATGATAAAATACGATTACAAAATTCAACTCATTTCGTATTATTAATAAATAAAAATTATAAAATATGGTATATTCTCTAACCTCCGATTTGTTGCTTTTATGGATAGAGATGGTTCGAGAATAAGCCATATTTTATAATTTTTTTTTTTGAAATTCCATTCCCTTCCCTTCCCTGTTTCATAAATGTGAAAGCGAATTCCACTAATAAAGCATACTCTTCTCAATTTCTTTCACCTACAATTGCATCCAACATAAATTCTCACCTAATCTTCCAAAAGAATTATTTTTTAATAACATATATAAATTCCCTTCCGTATTATTATTATTATTATTATTATAATATATATGTCATTGATTCTTATTTATTTATATAGATTAATACTCTTATTTATTTATATATTTTTAATACTCTTATAGTTAATTTAAATATATTTTCATGAACTAATTTTAAAAAATAAAATAAATAAATAAAGCGATCAATTGACCATGAATCAAACCTAAACCTAAACTTAGACTTTGAAGTGGAGCCGGAGGGATTTAAGTGATTAAAGTAAAACAAAATCTTCATAATTCCTCCCATGCACATTCTTCTCAAGTTTGCTTTGAATCCCGTGACACTAATCATTCATTTCTCTGTCTTAGCTGTAAAATTGTACGAAATTTTTAAATATATATATATATATATATTTTATTTTGTGTTTTTAAAATGAGAAATATAAAGATAGGTTTTGTAAGGGAATACTCGTAGTAATTGATGAAGATAGTTTCATGGTAACAACATACGACGTTGATATAGTGGGCACATATAAATGACGGATAATAGAGAGAGTTGTTCAATATTTAAATTTTTGTATTTTTGAGATGTTACAATTCACTCATATAAAAACGTAGAGTTCGTGTTATATTATATATACAATTTGGATAAGGAAAATTATGAGTATCATTTAGATTTTTCATTTCATTTAAATTAAATTTGCCGGTAAAAAAGGTTTTTGAATTTCTTTTAATAAGTGTGGTAGGGTAATTTAGTCCCTGCCATTTAAAGTAGAAGGTAGAAAGTATGTTTTGAGAAAATTTGAATAAAAATTATAATTTATATTGGTCAATACTAAATTAATAGTGTTTAAGAGTTAAATCAAATTTTATAGTCTTGTTTTGGCAATAACTAATAAGCTGAGATATGAAGTGGATTAGTTAATTGTTTGCCTAGGCACAAGGACTTGCATAAATTTTGGTGGGTAGTAACCATTAGTAAGTCTACACATTTACAATTTTTCTTCTACATAAGAGCTATAGAAAACATAAACAATGGTGGAAAGACTTGCTTAGATTATGGTGGGAAATAATTGATAGTAAATAAGTTATTTACCTAAGTATGAGCTCTTTTCAAGGATTTTATTTTTGGATGTTTTTATTCCAAAGCTTGAGAATAAAAAATCATTACACAAATATCTAAAAATCATGCATGGATAATGCATCCATATCCATAAATTATGGCATAAAATATGCGAGGTAGTTATCCACATGGCATTATATTGTGCAAATGCTGCAAATGTTTGAAAAATAGTTTTTTAACAATATTGAAAATAAATATTATTTTTCAAAGTTAAACATTACAAGTTGTATTGGTCAATGCTAAATTAATAGTGGCATGGATTATTGCCTTGGCAAGGACTCATGAGAGTTCATTGGCACTTGTGCAAGTGATATTTTTTTAATTAAATTGGAAAGCAAAAATGTATAACTAACTTTGAAATAAATCTCAACTCTCTATCTTGACTACTACTAAAAATAGTCCATAGAGTTTAAATCCTACCATCCACCTAATAATTGTGAATAATTTAGAATTATTTAAACATTTACATAATTAAAAATCATATTTAAAAAATTGAAATTGCAATTTTCCATAGTAAATATTACACTTTAAAAAAGTTTTGGAAAAAAACTCTCAACATTAATGTTCTAAACAAGATTTAGATAATTTTACAATTAATAAAAAATGGATGTCAAGGGAGAAACTCCATAGAGGTCTTATCTAAACATATATCTTGGATCCTGAAAAAAAGTGTTGAGAATGTCATCTTCCAAAATATTTACACACTACTTCACTTAAGGTTGTCCCTCCAAAGGAAAAAGGAACCTAATTAAAACAATGAATATTAACTTTTCCAAAGCCAATCAAGTTTGAAGATTAACCTTGAAAAGTATGAGGTATATTACAATATGGAGGGGATCCACTTCTTTCTCAAGAGATAGAGTAAGGGAAATGGATACAAGACTTTTCTCTTCTTTCCTCTTTGAAGAAGGTCATGAGAGTTGATGTCCCTCTGTGTGGAAAATAAAGACATCATGAAATGAGAGTTGATGTCCCTCTATGTGGAAAATAAAGACATTAACTTTTCCAAAGCCAATCAAGTTTGAAGATTAACCTTGAAAAGTATGAGGTATATTACAATATGCAGGGGATCCACTTCTTTCTCAAGAGATAGAGTAAGGGAAATGGATACAAGACTTTTCTCTTCTTTCCTCTTTGAAGAAGGTCATTTCTCTTCTTTCCTCTTCGAAGAAGGTCATGAGAGTTGATGTCCCTCTGTGTGGAAAATAAAGACATCATGAAACTAATACTTTTGGTTGAAATACGAAATTGGTTTTTCCTTAGAATTTTAATATTTTACTATTAGAGTCATTGTTAGTTATTATAGTTTTTTTTTTTTAAAGTGTGGTAAGAAATTAACAAAAAGAAGGGGAAAAAAAGAAATTTGAGAATTATTTAATGAATGACAAAAAAAATGTATATTAGCAATCTAAGTTTAATATTGTAAGTGCATATCCAATTATACTCATATCCAATTATACTCGTATAAACACTTCTATTTTTACTTTTACTGTGCTTTGAAAATTTAAAAAAAAATATATATATATATATATATATATTATTTATAATAGTATGGAAATTGTGATTATTTTTTTTGGGAAAAAATGGATGGCTATTTGGCAATGTCAGTGCTATGTAAGATGAGATAGATTTATTATGCTTTATGATTCCTAATGATGGATGGAGTGTCTACCTGAAATGTCAAGCATATTAAAAATCATCTACACAGTTGCATCTAAAAATTCTCCACAAGATAATATTTTGTTAAATGATTGGTCAATTAAGGGTTAAATATTTTTATTATCTAAAACACCATAAAAACTTCTTTCTTGTCAAAATCATGTGAAGAAAAAAATCCAAAGAGCCCATAATTGCAAGCCATTTAACTATTTTTCTTAGCAACCCTTAAAACACCTAGGTGCATGGAGAAATTATGTGCAGGGAAAATTTTAGGGTGTAATATTCGCAAGTAGGCTAATTTTCCATGCTTTTTCCAAAAAAATGATTCGCCAATTTCCATCTTTTTCTAAAAGTTATTCGCCCAAATTTAATAGTATAAAATTATTTTACCTAAAGAATTGTCAAAATTTTATATAGAGTATTATAAAACTATTATAGATCTCATTTTTTTTATAAAAATATCCACAAACATTTTGTAATTTGCATATTAGGGATTAGTAAGATTTGTCAATGCTTCTAAACCTTAAGATAACACTCCATCCTTAAAATTCTCTCTCATTATGTGTTTGAACTTTAACCCATGGACCTATGCCATGGACCCAAAATTTTGTCAGATTTCTATATAAAACTTCCCTAAAAAATAGATGCATTTTAGACTAGGGTGAAATTCCATTAAGTAGAGGGTGTGTGTGTGCATATGTGTTTGTGTGTGTGTGTGTGTGTATATATATAAGTAAAGACGCTCCATTATGTAGAGGGTGTGTGTGCACATATTTATGTATATATGTAGATATATAAACACACACCCTAAGTGACCCTACTAGATTTGACCATATGACCTATTTCCTTCTTGTCAATAATATATATTGGGTTGTGAGTTGACCTTGTATGTTACAATATTTGTGTGCGCACACACACATTGTAATCAAATAAAATTGTGAATTTTTTCATAGGAAAAAAAGATTGGATCAATATCTACTTGGCATTGTCATTGTAGTGTAAGACGAGAGATATTTGTTGTCTAAAACGACTAGGCAATTAATGGAACGATAAATGCGTGATTTAAAACACTATAAAAAAAAATTATTTCTTGCCAAAATTAGATGAAGGAAAAATAAAATTGAAAGAGTGCATAGCTCCAAACCATTTAAGAATTTTTCTTAAAGACCATCAAAACACCCAGGGGCATGGAGAAACTATGTATAAGAACTTTAACCCATAGAACGATCCTAAAGATCCTTTTTTTTTAATTTGTTGTCTAAATTTGCCCAAAAATAGAGTAATTTTTAACAATAATGATAATTATATTACATAAACAAATAAAATAAGTTGGACTTGGGTGGAATTTTATTTTGTAGAAGGTATGTGCATGTGTGTAGATATATAGATATAAACCTCGTGCGAATCTACTAGACTTGATCCTATGATTTATGTTTGTTTTGTCAATGATATTTTGGGTTATATGCTAAATGGTAGAAGTTTCACACTAGAAAGCATTTGCTAACTAGTATTGGGGTTTTATTCAGGTTCGAAACTTAGTTAACTGGCCTAGTGTGCTTGTGGATAATTGTGTTAAGCTAAGAGTATAAAGATAATCTCTCGAACTCAACTTACGACTTCCTCAATCACAAATATTCTCCTAATAAAAAAATAAAAAATAAAACTTATCTTAAATTATAAATTAAGATTTTTAAATATATATGCATTTATTTATTTTATAAATTCTTAAAACAATTCAAAATATACTATATATATAAAAATTATAGAAATGTGTAATGTTCATCTTATTTATCTTATAATATTTTAAAACCATTTTTTCTATCTTATAATAATATATTATGTGGAATAGAAACCATTTTTGTACAATTATATCTATAATATAATATTAGAGGAATAATTTATATTTTATTAAAAAATAAAAAACAAACCTATTTTATATTTAAAAACATCATATACTTAAGTAAAATATAATATATTAGATGTCCACTTGGGGTAGCCTCAAGCGGCAATGGCCGTGGAAATGAGTTCACCAACCGGAAGTCTTGGGTTCAAATCTTGGGCTACCCTTCCCCCGTTGAGAGGGTACTTTAATGGACATGTAATTGAGAATCCGCCCTAGCCTACAAAAAAAAAATATAATATATATAGATTAAAACAAATAAAAGAAAATCCCAAACCATTTTAATTATATATATGGAGAGTAGAGAATATTGAATTATATCATATAACTTTATATTTGCCATTCCAAATCTTTGTGGGTAAGCTTCCATCCTAGCCATTTTAAGTGGAGAATGAACTTTGATATATTTTGCAATTATATATATATATATATATATTATATATATATATATATATCAAAGAATGGAGAATCAAATGGGATCTCAATGGATAAGGATGGGTGCTTAAAACAATTTTGGAAAATAAACCAAATATATTAGAAAGAGGATGTGAGCACCCTAACCGTTAAAGCAAAGCCCGTAGTATCCGCACATAAAATGCGTAAATAGTATAAAGCCGCTAGGTATAATAGAATGTGTTGCGTCATCAAAAATGAGATACCAGAATCTGTTATAGCAAATTGCAGTTGTGTAACCAAAATAGGAGAATACTTATTATTATTAAAGTCCAAATTGAAACTAAAATGGAGTTGGCCTTTCTTATTTTCAATGGAAATGGAATGGTCTGGTCTGGTCCACCCATACGACTTTGTCACCTAACACTACGTTTCAACCATACACACACAAGTTCAAGTTCAGATTCAAATTGTTGAGTATCAAATCTCCCACCATTCCATTCTCCATTCTCCATCATATTGCTTTCCCACCACGCAACCTCTTCCATTCTCCATCATATTGCATTCCCACCACGCAACCTCTTCCACATTTGAACAATAGGAGACGACTTTTAAGGCTTCATATCACATTTTTCTTCCCTGCCTAAGTTTGCGAATGGTGGTGGTTTCTTTTTAGCTGGTTTATATATTTGTGGTAGGAAAATTTATTATAACTTAATTGTTAAATTAGCAATGAGACATTTATCTCTACTTCAAATAATGAATGAAAGTTGACTTATCATCTTTATTCAAGGAAAACGATGGTTGACTCATCATCCTTATTCAAGGAAGACTATGCCACCTGGACTAATTCGCCAGCTAGATGCCTCTGGGTCTTAGGTTGTTAACCTATTTCCTTATGTCTTCCTTATGTCGAGGAAGACAAGCTCTTGGCCAAGCAAAGACAGTTTTTAGGTTAAGTTTATTATTTAGGAAGGGTCAAAACATCTAAACACATATTTACAATAGGTTTCATTTCTACGCGTTTTTATTCTTTTAGCCTCATCACAGTTAATTAAATGTTTGATTGAAAATCCAAAATAACAAGAATATAAAAATTACTTTCCAACCATTCAATTTTTTTACTTTCCAAACATTCAATTTTTTTTTTTAAGTTTAGATTGTATTTCTTCATGAAATCACGCAAAACATGTACATCCTCATCCCACATCAGGCCATATAACATTAAGTATGTAGTCTCAATCAATCCAATGGGAAACCATATGTTTTTTATGACCTACCTATGGAGTAATTAGTCCAAAATTCAACAAGTATTAGTGTTTCTAGCATAACCAAACTATTTATGCATGTATTGTAAAAAGAAAAACTGGTGAACATTATGTAGACTAGAGTATTTGAAGAGGTGTCAGGGATCATATCCCATGCGCTCAATTTGTAGGGTCATGAAAAGTTGGTTTACACTAAAAGTGAACCTCAATGTGGGCAAGCATTTCTTCAATTTTGTTTAAGCAGAAATTTTGGTTACACTGGTATCTTTTAACATCCTTCGTACTAGCAAATATGTTGTATTTCTCAATCTACTACTTATCCATTAAAATCCTACACAGCAAGGTCATCATTTTCCAATAAAGAGTGAGAGCTCTAAAATAATGTTTCCTTCATTGATTTGAATTGGAGTAGATTAGTAATGTTGTGTTAATTCCCCATTCAGAAATAAACCCAAAATGATTATCATTTGTTTTTCAAGTGCTTAAGGATTCAAAAACTTTTGCAATTAAGAGATTCCCATGAGAGTTTCTTATGTAAATGTTATAAACAATTTAACATAAAAACATATGTTGAACAACACCAATGAACATCAATATACAACACACAACAAGAACATGATAAAGGAGTTCACCCCTCCTAGGCTACGTCTCCTTAGTCCAACTTCTATTGGCTTGGGCCTCTCTATTATGCTCAAATTACATCAAAAATGTGTTTACAATGCTCATATGCCTCTTAAACATATCTCAATGAGTTCAGAATACTCAAAACTACCATAAATAACTATTTTGCATCCATTTGGATAATAACTGAAGGAGTTATGACGTCTCCCAGTTCCTCCACTATTTGTTCCACAAAATGCTCCAAAACCGACCAAAAACCCTTTTTCCACTCCAAAGTCCGCTAAGGAAGCGTGAAATTCCTCATTGGGCGGGCTATATTATGTCGGCCTTATCGCAAATTGTGATTTAGCGATGGAACACTACGATGTGATATAGGCAGACCCGACAGAATATTAAACTATAGCATAAATAACCATCGCGTTTCGAGTCTCATCGCTTGTCACACTTGGTAATTGGTTATGTGCTCTTTAACACATCAAAACATTTTCGATGTGATATCATGGACCCACCAAAACATAAAACTGCAACACCATAATGTATCCCGTCCGGAACTCAAACTACGGAAGTGCCGAGGTCGATACCTGTTCGCCAATCCCTTTCACCGATTGTGCTTGCATTTGATGGCATCACAACCCAACCTACCGAGGGCCGATTTGAGACACCTTTTCCACCTACCGCTACGATATGAGATTTGTGATGGCCAATGGCGAGCTTCCACTTGGCGCCTCCTTATTGGCTAAAGAACTTGCCACATCATCCCAAACCTGCCATGTAGGCAAGTCAAATGTGAACTTTGACTTGCTCTAACTCTTCATACGAACTTGGATTTGAGTGTCATTCGCACCGTTAGATTCAGAATGACAAGCTTTTTAATATAAAGTTGAGCTTGACAAGATTCTGACACTTCGATTTTTTAGCATAATTCTGAGCACCTGATCATTCATCCCCAAGTGTGCCCCAACTTAGGAATCCAACTGGAAACATCTCCCATGATTTCAGAGTCAGAGAAGAGCTATCTCCCGTTAACAACACAAGAGTCCAAGTTTCAGATTTCGTTTTGGGTATCAGGAGGGTTCACTACATGGAACATTTCAACAACTTCCTAAGCTTGTTGATGGGATCTACTGTGGCTTTGAGGATATCTACCCCCACCCCCATGCCTACAACGCATTCATTAGCACCCCATGCCTAGCCAATTACAGTGAACCCCATAAAAAAGGCTCCTAGAATGCAACACTCGAATAGAGGAAGTGTAATTGTTATACCAAGGATGTGTTATATTATTGATTACAAACCCCCTAAGAGAAAGCAAACTCGGATTAAGGTTTTGACACAATTGACATAGGAACTCTCTACACCCAATTTTCATGATCCTTTGAGTGACTCTGGATTTCCATGACCACCCAAGATGGATATACACAGTAGAATAAACCCATTATAGACCTCTGGTTTTCAACAAACACATAACCAGAGGAGCAAAGAAGCATCACAGAGAGATCCAAGTACAAAACAATTGAATTCTATTTAAGATGACATAGTTAAGAGAAGAAGTCGTGATTGTTAACACATGAACTGCATCATGGTTACTCCTCCAATAAATAGTCAAATTATCTTGTAAAAGACCTTGGCTCAAGCAAATACATATTTTTCTAAGACTATACCAGACAGAGCTCAGAGAAATAATTATGACGTTTAGAATTACCTTGCAATGATGAAGAAGCTCCCTTTCTTCATTTTCCATGGAAAATGGATCACTTTGGATTGAATTGTCCTCAACCATAATTGGGCACTCGACTACGTTGTGATATTCTCCACGTCCCTCTTTATCGACAACCTTTCTCCTCTTCTCTAATTGCTTTCTCAAATTAGGCAGCCATGAATACCATGAACTAGCAACCCCAATATTCTTCACTATAATTGCCATTCAGGAGTACCAATCCCTCTACAAAAATTGTTCCTATAATCTCTCCTGAGGTAGGGCATTAATATTCTGATGAGCGGGATGACCCTCTGACTCCTTATCTCCCTTGATTGGCACCTCTTGGTTACACTACATGTTACATGTATGTAAATGACACTACATGCTTAAGCATGAGAGGGGGCGCCCACACCACCCTCTTCATTAACTCACTTATCAAATAGGGGTGGCTGGCGCAACCCTCAAACCTTTGACTCCTCTTGATACTCACCCCCATCAGGGTCCAACCATTTGAATTATCATTCCTTAATATTTTTTAAATAACATCTATATATATATATATATATATATATATATATATATATATATATATAATGATTATGTTTTTTACACTATTAAGGTAAAGATAAATAATTACATTATCGCTTTGTTGATTATGATTGGATTACCATCAACTTTTCCAACAAATTGATATGAAAGGTCTAAAACACACACATCCCAACTTATTCATCCCATCACTAAATGAGAAGAATCTTAGCTTTAGGCCTAGGATTATGTTTGGAAAAGGGAGACTTATGCATAATTTTGAGGTGAGTTGAACTAGCATAAATCTATCTTAACTCCATATCCATCAAGTGTTAGAGAGGGATAAAATCACTTAAGATGCAAACTTTTCATAATGCTTTTCACTCTTAAGAGATTTTGCACCTCCAATGATTTGATCCCTCAAGACACGTGAAAGATTTGGAGTAAGATGGATCTACACTTGATATGGTTTACTTAATAAGCTAAGGTTTATTGTTACATGTTTTTCTTTTTTTAATGGATGGGTATTGTGTTTAAGTTGCATAATTAGTATGGATTTAGTTGAAAAATCATCATGTTTATCCATTTCCTATTGCATTTCATTGTGAATTTTGTTGTGTAATATTGTTATGAAACCAGCTCAAGAAAAGATAGAAAAGATAGATCAACGCCTTAGAATTCAGCCTCTTCGAGGGAGAAACCTCCTTTACATTACATAAATGAACAATTCTTGGATGATTCAAATGACAAAACCTCATTTCTATATATAGGAGTCTAAGGAGTCATAATATAATCCAGCCGACCTAACAATAATAATATAAAGCCACAAAAATAACAATAGAGGGATTCTATGGGGCACGGAAATAACAATATGGGGGTAATAGGGGCACAACAATATAAATAAGGGGTATAACTACAATAGTAAATGGGTAATAACTAGTATTATAGGGACCCAACATATGCTTTGTCTTCGAGTAGTGAGGTTCACACGTCTGGTGATTGCTAGTGTTACTTGCGTCAATGGCTCTTTCACCATAGAGGGAGAGGGTGGGAGTGAGTCCCAAGTCGGATGGGAGGAAGCCCCAACTCTATTAGGAACACACAACACAATAGGACGTGCACATCTTCCGGAGGAGCAGTTCACACGGATGCAGCAGTCACAACATACAAGGAAAGATAACACGTACAACACACAGCGGAGGAGTCTGCGTGAGTGCGACAGTATTATAGCAAGTTACGTGAAAGGTATATCTGATGTCCGAGGAGGTAACCAACATGGGCAGGACAACGTTAACATCTCATACAACACATTTTCATTAACATATATGCATTACAACAATTGAATGAGTTCAAGTGTTAAACACAGGTTAAAGCAACATGCATTACAAGTGTCCAAGATTAGTCTTACAACAACTACAACACGTGTGAAAATGTGTTGGCCTGTTAACAAGATTTTGAATTAAGGGAAAGTTCCAAGACACATCATTATACCATACATCTCTAACCCCATGGGCGGGGCATTGGAGCCACTACTTACTCCTCAAAGAAAAGATTACAGACTATCAAGGCTATGTGGGAGGGGCCAAGGTGAAAAGTCCCTTGCATGTACAAATGAGGGGGTACTTATAGCTAAGGGTGAAACTGACCCTTGTGGTTGTTCAACTTCCCTCTTGACTGTTTTACTTCCATGACCCTTTGACTTCACATGAATCTTCATATGACACGTGGGTCTCTTGGACTTCCACGTTACATTACATTGATTGTCAGTATGGCCCAAAGTAGAGATGTGGATGGCATGACTCATGACAAGACTCGACATGACAATGTTGGTACATTCATGTTGCTACTAGTGTGCATGTCAAGCTGTAGTGTTGTTGGGTGATGGATGTCCTCATGGTGTGTCATAGCTTCACCTCCAGATTGCAAAGTGGGCGGAGTCTTCGATGGTTGTTGGGTTCGCTCGATGTTTCATTTGCACATTTCTCCTTGCTTGTATGTTGGCATGTTGGATAGGTTCGTCCATCACGAAAAGTGCATGTTCATCCGTCCGTTTGTGTGCGAACACATCCTTGCATGTTTGCTTGTTCGTCAATCCGCAAACACATCTTTGCATGATCGTTCATTCGCGAGCACATCCCTTTGCATGCATTGTTTTTTCGTCTGTTGATGAACATGTCCTTCTGCTTGTACTCCCTTTGTTCATCCCATTCATTGTTGTGCCATGTTTGTTTGTGTACCTATATCTACAATCACTCATGACTAGACGACTTCAAATCCATAAGCCCCCTAGCCTACCATGATGCATGATCATTTCGGATGTAGGTGACTAGGAAAGAAGACAAGGTTATGAGCTTCGAGCTGGGATGGCTCCGGGCACTGCTGGTGAAAATTGCGCAGAAGTCACTAGGAGATGGTGATGAGCAATCTGGATCGACAGTGACTGTTCGCGAGGTCTGGCTTAGTTGGAGGAAAAAGCTGCATGATTTTTGGGAGGAGCAGCCCAGGATGCAGGAAGGTTGGTGATCCGGATTTAAACAGGAACGCAATAGATTACAGAGATAACCATAAATACAGAGATGTGATAACCATAAATGAAGAGATGCAGCGGAAACAACACTTCATTTCATTAATGGAAAATACCGAAATATGCTTACAACCAGAATTGGAAATAAACCAGCTAGGACTATGGTAGCTTATCTCTGAGAAGAGATGTGCGGCTACATGTCTCTGAACTGTTCCGAACTTGTGTTACAATGAGGCTCGAAGGCCTATTTATTATTGAGAAACAATGGAAACCCTTCACATTCCAAAACCGACCCTTAGAAGATGAAACGCCAAATTGTGGGCCCCGTTTTGGGTAAATTGGTACATCAATTTCCCGGGGTCGTAACTTTGGCATACGATCTCCGTTTGACGCGTT
>APFE031366409.1:14629-67380 GCA_000404065.3 Pinus taeda
TTTCTTCTTGATCATGTTTTATATCTCCCACAGCTAAAGAGAAACTTGTTGTCCTTG
This sequence comes from Pinus taeda, assembly GCA_000404065.3. Taxonomy (NCBI): domain Eukaryota; kingdom Viridiplantae; phylum Streptophyta; class Pinopsida; order Pinales; family Pinaceae; genus Pinus; species Pinus taeda. The sequence goes on from APFE031366409.1 coordinate 14,687, forward strand.
GTCCACATCTGCCAGCAAGGTCACTCCATTCATATGTTTGACGGCAAGCTTGAGGTGAGAAAATCATCTGATCACTCACTTGTCATGAGGGGAATAGAAGAAGAAATACTTCTCAAACTGCAACGAATATTTGCTCATAAACAACATTTCTCATATATTACTCATCATGAAGAAGGTACTCTTCCATCAAGTTTATTATGGCATGCTAGATTTGGACATTTAAACTATGACAGTCTCCGTTTATTAAAGAAAAATGGTGTGGTTGGTTTGCCTACAATTCCTAGAAAACTTAAGCAATGTGATGCTTGCATTCTAGGAAAGCATAGCAAACAGTGATTTCATGACTCACATTCAAGAGCACATAGGAAGCTTGAACTTATTCATTCAGATTTATGTGGTCCAATGCCTGCTCCTTCTGCAAATGGAAATAAATATATCATGACATTTATTGATGACTACACCAGAATGTGTTGGGTTTATTTATTGAAGAACAAATCTGATGCTTTCCTAACATTCAAGAATTTTCATAAATGGATTGAAAATGGTGCACAATCTCATATTGGGTCTATTCGCACTGATAATGGAAAAGAATATACATCAAATGAATTTGAACAATATCTTCGCCAACATGGGATTAAACATCAAACAACTATACCTTATAATCCCCAACAGAATGGTGTAGCTGAAAGAATGAACAGAACAATTTTGAATATGGTACGCTCCATGCTTTTTTTCAAAAATGTAAAGATAATGTTTTGGGCTGATGTTTTTCTATGTGCTGCATATATAAAGAATAGATGTCCATCTAGTGCTATTAGCAACAAGACTCCATATGAAATGTGGTATGGGCACGTTCCTTCGGTAAAGCATCTCAGGGTTTTTGGTTCCACTTGTTATGCCTTGATACCAAAGGTACATAGAAACAAACTTGGTGCAAGAAGTCATAAGTGTATCCTCCTGGGGTATTCAAACACCTCCAAAGCATATCGTCTCTATGATGAAGTTAATAAAAAGTTTGTTGAATCTAGAGATGTAATTTTTCTTGAATCATCCAAAACTGACAATGTTGTTGAGCGGCAACTTGATCGCTTGGATAGATTCGCAAATGAAAAATCATTTCAAGAATTTGATAATCAGATTCCACATCTTGAAGGGGAGATTCCTATACTAAATCAACATGTGGAATATTCTTCTGAAGAACTCTCTCCCCCGCATGAAACTCCAACAACGGATGATGCTTTAAGTGATGTGATTGATAGAATTGGGAGACTCAATCTTGATTCAATCCCAACTCAATCAACGAAGTAGCCTGGACCATCTGAGAAAGGTCCCCCAAAGTGGCTAATAAAGACATTTGAAAGTGTTCATCATGATGAATTTGGAAAGGCAGGAACTAAAAATTCAAACCGACAAAATGGAGGTGATGTAGATGAATCTAATTCACCTGTTGATATGGATGTTTCTTATGATTGTGAATTGAACTTGTCTACAGATTTTGAACCAACTACCTTCAAAGAATCTGCTTCTCATGATGGATGGAAAGAAGCGATGCAAAAGGAGTATGATGCCCTCATAAAGAATGGCACTCGGAAGCTGGTTGATCCTCCATTAGGAACCAAACCAATTGGTTGTAAGTGGGTCTACAAGAACAAGTATAAAGTTGATGGCTCGCTTGACAAGCACAAAGCCAGGCTTGTGGCAAAAGGTTTTGCACATTAGGAAGGGGTTGATTATGACGAGACTTTTGCTCCCATAGCAAAATGGGCTACCATCTGGACACTCTTTGCCATAGCAGCTCAGAACGGTTGGAAAGTCCATCAAATGGATGTAAAAACTACTTTCTTGAATGGAGATCTAAAAGAGAATGTTTTTATGTCCCAGCCTGAAGGATTTGTAGTGAAAGGACATGAACATAAAGTATGAAAACTTGTGAATTCCTTGTATGGCCTCAAACAAGAATCACGAGCCTGGTATGAAAAACTAACTGAGCATCTTTTGAAACTCAATTTCAAACATTATGATCTGGATGATGCAACTTTATTTGTCAAGAAAGTTGGCAAAACAGTTGTATATCTTGTGGTATATGTAGATGATCTTTTGATGATAGGGAACAATGAGAGCTACATTTCATCCATAAAGAAGGAATTGAGGAAAAGTTTTGAAATGACTGATTTGGGCTATGTTCATTACTATCTTGGTATTGAAGTAACACAACATCCAAAGTCCATATTTCTTTCTCAAAAGAAGTACATTGGAGATCTGTTAAACATGTTTGGCATGACATAATGCAATCCTCTTACTACTCCAATGGAACGAAACTTAAAGCTCGCATCTATTGAAGGAAAAGAATTTGAGGATGCAATAAAGTATAGACAGCGTGTAGGAAGTCTCAACTACCTAACTACTACCAGACCAGACATTTCGTTTGTTGTTAGAATCCTCTCTAGGTTTATGAAAAAGCCTTGTGAGGGACATTGGTCTACCGCAAAAATAATTCTAAGGTACTTGAAGGGAACTCGAGACTTTGGAATCAAGTATACATGGGTGGACGACTTCAGCTTGATTAGATACTATGATTCAGACTTCGATGGAGACAAAGAAATTGGGGTATCTACTTCAGGATATGCTATGAGTCTTAGATCAGGTGTTGTCTCCTGGAGATCACCAAACAATCAATTCCAGCAGATTCCACAACAAAAGCAGAATACGTGGCAACAGCTGAGGCAACAAAAGAAATTGTGTGGCTCAGGAAAATTCTTGAAGATTTGTAGGTAAAACAATTACAATCAACTCCACTCATGATTGACAAAACCTCTGTAATAAAGTTGGCCAAGAATCCAAAGTTCCATGATCGAACAAAGCACATCAATACTAAATATCATCTTATTCGACATCATGTTGAGGCCAAAACAATCCATCTCCGTCATTGTTCCACTAATGTGCAAATTGCAGACATCTTCACCAAAGCGCTTGGAAGAGAAAAGTTTGAACGATTCAGAATGTTGCTTGGACTCACCAACATCCCTTCAGATTAAGGGGGGGAATGTTGACACCTAATCATCAGGATTGGGTGAATGTAATTAATGTAAATAAATAATAAAGAATATGAACAGTCATCAGGAGATGAAGTGAACAATCTCTCCCTCATGTATATAATAAATACCAACCTGAAGGAATAAAATGAATTGAATTCATGGAGTTACTACCTGGCCTAACAAAGACTATTACTTTCTGAAGATAATTGAATGCAGAGGCTTGCTTTATCATTTTCATGTGCATATTGTATGGTTTGAATGGATTTCTTTAGCTAATTGTTTTTAAAGGTGTACCAAGAGGGGCTAGAGTGCCCGCATACTGAGCTAATTACACTTTGTTGTAGAATATTGTTCATAGTTGTGCATATGCTAGTTTTAATTATTTATGTTCATCATATTTATTTGTTGTAGATGCTTGTAGATATTTTCAATATGAATTCATGTTATGGTCGTGTTTTTTTTGTGTGAAGATTGATTTCCTTTCAGTAGCTACTTTGTATGTGGAAGGACAACTAGGACTCTTAGAAAAGAGCCTCTTCTCCATGAGCTAGGATAGGACTGAAACAAGATTCACTTTCTTATATGCTTTTCTAGACTAAATTTATGTGCTTTCATAGTTACATTCTCTCATGCTTTCTTAGATGTTTGGCAATGTTATTATAGAAATATTGTGGAAGGACAACTCAGGACTCTTAGAAAAGAGCCTCTTTTCCATATGCTAAAATAGACTAATCTCATTAACCAGTAACTTTTTACGCTTTCATAAAGTAGATCTAAATGTTTTACTTCCTTTTTAGAATCAATTATATTTGTAATATGAATTTACATTATTTTCACAACTACTTTCTACACTAGTTTAATCCAAGATTCCATAAACTTTGGTTTGCTTCTAAGTTTACCAACCTGGATTGATAAGTAAAATACATGTTTTAATTTACCTAATAAATTAGACTAACACTTGACCTACGTGAAGTTAGAAAACTGTCTATAATAATTATCAATCTCACCATCATCCATTGGGGCATCCAAGTCATCCCATTCTTCCTCATGTGCTTCTATTTCATGTTCCTCATAAGAAAGAGAAGAGAATTGGTTTTCTTGGACCTCTATAGTATCTTCAGTATTATATTCAAGATCATCTTTGTAACACCCTCCTCCCACATCCACCCAAGTAACTATGCCAATCGGGGTAGACATGAGACGAGAGGCTACTATGATCAGATTTGACCTCCTAGGTGACCTTAAGGAAGTGGAATCAACGAAACATGATGAACATCCATCCAACATCATCAATAGAACCCTAAGGAGATAAATCAGCCACTCATATAGCCTATCCTTAGGTCCCACTGTTGTTCTAGACCTCTTAGTCCATAGTTGCTCTCATGTTATGGGAAAGGGAGCGACCAGAGACCTAAAGTCGCTCTCATAGGCCTACATGCTAGCGATTGTGGACCAAACTTACCAGTTTTGTGCCAATGACCTCAAGATTTAAGCCACGTTTTCAGGCCCAAAGCCTAGGCCACTGCCCAAAATGGAATGAAAGCTTGAAAACAATAAAAGTCAAGGAAAAAATGATGCAAAACAATAATCAACAAGACCTTAAATGAACCCCTACTAGCCATGATAGGCATTTCATCAAACATATCATCGACATGTAACCTACAGGTGTAAACAACATAATTGAGTGTAGGGATCTCATACTTATCTGAGAATTGTTATAAACCATTGTTCCCTCATGTCATTTGTTGCATATTCATCTATCAGGTCATAGACACATTATCCATTCACATACAAGTAAAAACATGTTGAGAGCCATACATAGTTGTTGTCATAAAATGTTCATATAACCAACAACTATGTATGGCTCTCAGCATGTTTTTACTTGTATGTGAACGGATAATGTGTCTATGACCTAATAGGTGGATATGTAGCAAATGGCATGAGGGAACACTGGTTTATAACAATTCTCAGATAAGTATGAGATCCGTACACTTAATTATGTTGTTTACACCTATAGGTTACATGTCAATAATATGTTTGACGAAATGCGTGTCATGGCTAGTAGGGGTCCGGTTAAGGTCTCGTTGAGTTTATTGCTTTCACATCATTCTTTCCCTCTACTTTTATTGATTTCAAGCTTTCATTCCATTTTGGGCAGTGCCCTGGGCTTTGGCTCTGAAAAGTGGCTTAAAGCCCAAGTTCGCTAGCACAAAAATGATAAGTTTGGTCCACAGTCATTGGCATGCAGTCCTATGAGAGTGACTTTAGGTCTCTAGCTACTCCCTTGCCCATAGCATGAGAGCGACTATGGCCTAAAAGGTCCAGAACAACAGTGGGACCCAGGGACAGGATGTCTGAGTGGCTTACTTATCTCCTAAGGGTTCTGTTGATGATGTTGGATGGTTGTGTGTGATGTTTCATCAATTCCACTTCCTTAAGTTCACCTAGGAGGTCGAATTTGATCATAGTAGCCTCTCATATCATGTTTACCCTGGTTGGCTTGGTTACTTGGGTGGATGTGGGAGGAGGGTTTTACAAAGTGGTATCAGAGCATGGTTCAACTCTAGAACTAGATGGGTTTAATGTGTTAGTCATGCATGCATGTTAGTTGCATGTGTGTCTCTTAAACTTATATACTTGTTGCAATTGCTTGTTGTTGGATTAGGGTTGTAGTCTGGTTATCATGGAGAATTTGATGTTGATTTCATGAAGAGTACTTGACATGAGTATGTGACTGACTATATATGGTTATTTGTCACTTACATATTGATTTTATGCCGCCTACTTACATCCTTGTATGTTAGGTTACATTTTGAATATTTTGGTTTATTTTATGTCGCCTATTTACATCCTTGTATGTTAGGTTACATTTTGAATATTTTGATTGCATGTATCAGCCTTGTAGGTTGATTGCAATAACTGATCAATTATGTTCAACTACATGCATTTATGTGTATTTGTAGTTGGTTAGGCATTGTTATGCATATTGTCGGTTACATGTAGCAATGTGTATAATGGAGTAATGGTTGTTGTCATGCATGAGGTCATAGCATGCATTTTTTATATGGCCTTGCATTGATGACTAGACCCTAGTTAGAGTGATGTTTATGAGTTGATACATTTACATGTTTATGTCGATATGTTGTTATGATTATGTTATACATGAATCACACTGATTTGGTGATATTTCAAACAAGGTATCCTCCTCGAGCTAAACTGAGGTATGTTGGTTTATTGTGATTTGGTTTATCTGACATATTTATGCATTGTAGGAAGAGAAAGATCAAATGGCTAGCAATGTGGTAGACTACAGAGAATCTCCCTATGCTTCAAATGAGCAGGGTGGCGTGGGGCATACTTCTGATTTGGCTAATATGTTAAGAAACTTGAAGGAAGAGATAAGGAGTTGTAAGGAAGATAATGATCGAATCATACAGGCAAAAAAGAAGCAAGCAGAGGTCAATACTATACTTCTTCAAAGTTTGTCAGAACTATAGCGACAAGGGATGTTTAAGATCAGCCATGCACATGAGGATGGAACTAATTGAGCATATGGTAGTAGATCTCTTGGCAAACACAGCTCAGATAGATCTAACATAGTGAGAGATGGAAGGTTGTTGGGCACTCTGGAAAGGATGGGCGATGAGTACATGTATTATTATAGTTTTGGTTCTGATAAACATCATGATTATCATCACTATCATCCTTACAGGATGAATGATAGGGGATACTTATCGGATGAATTCAAGAAAGAAAAACCAACTACTTTTGATGGAGATCTTAAGAATTTGGAAGATGCAGAGGCTTGGATACTTAGGATGAACAAATTCTTTGAGTTGCATGAGTACACATAGAACATGAAGGCTATAATAGCTATCTTCAGCTTGAAAGGTAAAGAAGACATCTGGTGGGAAGATGTTAAGCGGGTTAAAACATCAGGGCAGATGACTTGAGCTGAAAAATAAAATAAAATAAAAATAAATAAAATAAAATAAATAATAAATAAAATAAAATAAAAAATAAAAAAGAGGTACTTGCCATAAAGGTACTATGGCAGTAAAGCAAAAGAATTCTATGAGTTAAAGATGGGGTCAATGGTAGATGAAGAATATACGACCAAATTTCTTGAGCTATTGAGGTATGTACCATATTTTACTGATGAGAAGGCTAAAGTTCAGAGATTTGTTAGTGGTTTTCCATTAGCATTTAGAGATCATATTGAGTATGATGAGCCTTGGTCACTTAAGGAATTTATTAGGAAAATGAACCATTGTTATGAGCAATCAAAGTGTAAGAACGAATCTCAACATATATGGAAGGGAAAAGACAAAGGTAGAGGTAAATGGAAGCATAAGAGGACAAGGCCTCAACATGCAAATGGGAAATAAAATGTGGCTTCGAAAAAGATATTTAATGCAGCTAGATAGGGACATGGGTCACAACAACAACAAAAACAACATAGAGGTGAGGGCACTGGTCGGTTGGAGTATTGGACATGTGGTGAGGAACACCTTAGGAGAGATTGTCCACAGCATCAGGGTGGAAGGACTAAGATATATAGTGCACAGGAGGCGCAGACTGTTAGGGATGTTGGTGAGAGTACTCCATGTATCTATGCAACAATGGACAATGGGAAAGCAAAAGACCAGGCATTTATCATTAAGATGGAAAATAAGCTTTGTGATCAAGTTATTTCTATTTTGATTTATCCTGGATCTACTTATAACTATGTTAATCATGACTTGGTGGATAAGTGTGGTTCAAATCAAGAATTGCATGCAGAGTCTTGGTTATTGCAGTTGGCTACAAGTGAAAAGAAGTGAGTTCATCATTGGGTAAGAGTTTGTGCGCATTTGATTTAAATGGTATGCCTATAGCAACACATTTGAATGTGTTACTGTTGGGATCATACAACATTTTATTAGGCATGGATTGGTTGTATCTACATAGAACCAAGGTAGATTTCTATGACAAAGGTATTGAGTGTGTTGATGACAATGAGAACCAAGAGTCTTGCAAGGTAGGAAGAAAGCCACATCAGTTGGGATGGTGACATCTATGCAAGCAAAGTGTAGCCGTAGGAAAGGGTGCAATCTATTTTCAATACACATTTCTAGCGATAAGGGTAAGGAGGTTGAGGATGAAGATGCGTTGAACAGATATCCACTATTGCAATAGTTTCAGGATGTATTCCATAGGACATTATAGAGTTGCCACCTCACAGGGAGGTAGAATTTTCAATTGAGTTAGTGCCAGGGGCATCTCCAGCATTGAAAGCACCTTACAGGATGAGCACACTTGAGTTTATTGAGTTAAAATTGCATTTGAAGGAAATGTTGGAAAAGGGATACATTAGGCCAAGTGTATCACCTTGGGGTGCACCGTTCTTGTTTGTGAGGAAGAAAGATGGTACTTAGATTATGCATTGATTATAGGTAGTTGAAAAAAGTGACTATCAATAGCATATACCCTTTACCGAGGATTGATGACTTGTTCAATCAGCTGAAGGGAGCAGCAGTGTTCTCGAAGATTGACTTGAGATCCATATACCATTAGGTACGCATCAAAGAGGAGGACATTTAAAAGACTATGTTCAGGACCAGGTATGGGCATTATGAGTTTATTGTTGTTCTATTTGTCTTAAATAATGCTCTAGCTACATTCATGTGCTTGATGAATAATGTGTTGTGTCTATACTTGGATAAGTTTGTTATTATGTTCATGGATGATATAATGGTATATTCAAAAAATGAGGAAGATCATGCCGAGCACTTAGCAGCAGTGTCGAGTTTGTTGAGAGAGCATCAATTGTATGCTACGCTCAACAAGTGTAGATTATTTCAAACTGAGGTACACTACTTAGGACATGTTCTCTCCAACGAAGGAATTGTAGTAGATACAAAGAAGATAAGGGCCATCATGGAGTGGGTAGCTCCTAAGAATGTGGATGAGGTGAGATATTTCATGGGTCTGGTAGGCTATTATAGGAGGTTCATTAGAAACTTCTCACAGATTTTTTATCCCATTACATCATTGCAAAGGAAAGGTAAGAATTTTGAATGGACTGGTGAGTGTGAAGCTAGATTTGAGCAACTTAAGAAGTTGTTGACGCATGCACTAGTACTACAGATTGCAAATCCAGAGAAAGAGTTTGTGGTATGCACATATGCTTGCAAGAGAGGGCTTTGTGGAGTCCTTATTCAAGATGGACAGGATGTTATGAGTCTTGAAAACTAAATGATCACGAGCAGAACTACCCGACACATGATCTTGAGTTAGCAACGATTATACATGCATTGAAGATGTGGAGACACTACCTTCTTAGTAGGCGGTTTGTGCTTATGAGTGATCACATTGGGTTGAGGTATTTGTTTGACTAGTTGAATCTGAACACCAAGTAGGCTAAATGGCTAGCCACAATCAGGGAGTTTGATTTCAAGTTCAGTTTTATCAAAGGTAAAGAGAACATGGTGGTAGATTCTCTCAGCAAACTGGTATAGGTACATCAATTGGTAGCTATGAGCTCTTATGGACCGACTTACATGATAGAATCTTGCAAGCAGGACAATAAAATGTCAGGTATATGGAGATTGTGAACAGGTTGCAATAGGGTAATAGTACAGGTACACGTACATGTTGTGGTATAGTTACATGTAGTGGTATGAGTGCAGGTGGAAGTACAAGTATAGGTACAGGTGCAAGTGCATAGGACATAGACTATTATCTTATAGCAGATGGATTGGTCAGGTTCTGAGACAAGATATATGTATCGAATAGTAGTGACCTCAAGAAGGTGACCTTGAGGGAGCTTTATGTAAAACCATATTCAAGTCATCCAGGTTATCAGAAGACATTTTCAACGGTGAAGTGATATTACTATGGGTCGAAATTGAAGAGGGATGTACCAAGGTTTTTGGCTAGATGTTTTGACTGTCAGTGAGTGGAAGCAGAGTGTAAACATATAGGTGGACTGCTACAGTCGATTGCAATTCCAAAATGGAAATGAGAGGTTATTTCCAGGGACTTCATCTCAGGGTTGTCGAAGATAATGAAGCAGCATGATTCCATCATGGTCATTATGGATAGGTTAACAAAGGTTACACACTTCATTTCGGTGAAGTCTACATACTCAACTAGCAATGTGGAAAAGGTGTTCATCAAATATTTTGTTAGGCTACATGGTGTTCTGAAGAAGATTATGTCAGACAGGGATGTGAAGTTCACTTCCAAGTTTTGGAAGAAGTTATTTGTATGTTTGGGCACAGAGTTGGCCTTCAACACAACTTATCGTCCAAAGACAGATGGATAGACAGAGAGTGTGTTATCACAAAAACTAACCCTGATAGGCTAGTGATCAGGTAGACCTTAAGTAACTGTTTCAAACCAACTTTTGGTTGAGGCTTAGTCTCCTCAACCTGAGAGGACTCTCTCACTAGGTTAAAGATTTTAACAATAGATTAGATGGCTAACTCTATGAAACAAATGAAGGAGTGTGAATGGTTGAAACATAGTCAATAAACATCCATTGGGCTTATGGACTCAGAAAATGCTTAGCATGACAACAATATTAGTTGAACATGGAAGTTAGGGCATCAAGAGTTCAATATATCAGTTAACACATAAGAACATGTAGGAAACACAGTCTACAAATGCATGAAGGAAGTTAAAGCATTGCCAATGAGTTCTAAGTAACATACATTCATACTACTACAAATGAGGCAATGAGGACAAAAATAAAATAAGCCAACATTGAACTCTTTCTGAATCCTGAGAAGTAAAGCCAAACTTTGTATTACATAAAAACATAATCTTCTACAATGACACAATATCGGTGTTTTCTCTGAAAATTTCCAACCTTTGGTGCATTACATCTCTTGTCATATATAAAGTTTCATTACAATCTTGGATTCCTTCCTCCATCAAGAGGGGAATTCGAATTTCTCTAGACCTGACACCTACTGATCTTTAAACAAACTATTAATTACAACTGACTATAAACTAACAGTCCTAGAGACCTAATTTGACTAGGAGTGTAACTCCTTATTTATGTTGGCAACAACCTTAACTATGAAAATAGACTCGTTCTTTGACGTTTTTCCCTCTTCATCTTTGCCTTAATTGATGACTTTAAACTTCATGCTGGCCTTTGATTCCTTGTCCTTTGACTATCCCCGGATACTAGGAAAACTGCCCCTATATTTTCTATTTTGGTCTCCAAAGTCGTTCCTCGAATTCTGCTAACCATATTATCCCCTTTAATAACATGTGATGCCTTGAAATTATCCAAAGGTCCTGCTCATATACTCGTGCTAAGACAAACCCCTTAGATGCTTCCTGAAGCAAGACAATCTGTCTGAGCTACGAAATGATTGTTGTTTTCGTAGAGCAGAGTTTGGAGTTACTATATGCTTCTCATTCTTTGAATTTTCCTTTCGTTGATATTCAAAACTTCTGAGATGGACCTTTCGTGTCTTCTGTAGTAGCATTATTTCATAATGTTTCCCCTTTCCATTTCAAAATTGATTAAAAAAAAACAAAATTGGTAGCTTCAGCAGTTTCGTAGCGCGCTACGAAATTGCTGTGTGAATCAAGAACACAATTTTTTGTCATTTTTTGGGATTTTTTTGATGGCTTATCCACATGCTAATGAGCCAAACAAACTGACATTATTTATCCAAAAGAACCATCAATCTTCAAAAAGTAAATTTCACATCAAAATTATCTCAAAATTTCTTCACTTACTGTCAATTTCATTTATGTTGAGGCCGTTCTTCAGGTTCATTCAGTTGAATCTTCAAATCTTCAATCTTTCTTTTCATCATTTGGATTCTAGTTCTTAATTTTTCATTGACCCTTCTGACATATCTTGCTTCTTTTTTTGCAAAGACAGTCCAAGTGAAATATTGAGCATGACTGCCCACTACTTCATATCTTAAAACTTTACAATCTTCCCAATTGGCTTTTACCCTTTTGAAATTTTCTTTTTCAACTGCATGTTTCCTTGCCTTTCCTTGAGTTGGGCAATCTCAAGATTGGAAGACACCAATTTCTTTTTGGCCTCCTCAAAGCTACATTCTTCCTCATGAGTGATAACTATCTTGCCTCTATCATCTTTGTGCACTAGTGATGATTGTATTGATGGAACCACAGGATCTTTAAGGAATTATGCTACCTCCCCTGTCTCACTTGCTTCTGGCTCTGCCTCTTGTAACCTTCTTAAATTTCCAGTTATAGGTCTTCTTGTATTTAACACAAACTCTGAGACCTGGTCATCAAATTTAAGATTTTTAGAAGATTTAACTCTTTTTGTTTTGTTCTTACCTGCTTCAAGTAGATTTGCTTTGACCAAAGGAGTCTCTTCTATGTCAATAGCCTGGAAGAGATCGTTCAAACTTCTCTTTGAAGCTGGGCTTTCATTAGCAATCACAGTCTTCCCCTTTTCCTTGGCTAATTGACTTCTTGTTACTCTTCTTTGGACAGTTTTATCAACAGACTGCTCTTGTACCACCTCATTGATCTGAACCTTCTTCCTCTATGACTGTTGAGGGGTGTCTTGAACTACTAGTGGTGTCATAGGCTCCTTCACCTGCTTTCTGGCTTTCAATTTCACAAACCTACTTGATCTTACTTCCTCCTGATGACTTACTACTGGTGAAAAAATCTCCTTAGCCTTAGGGCTAAGTCCTGTTTTAGTTCTAAAGCCTGTCATAAACAAGAAAGCATACCATTCTCTTCCAATCTTCTGAAGCTCATGTAAAACTATTAACTTAATCAACCTATGATGGAACAATGAGGTTTCACAAGCTTCTTTATTCAGTTGAACCTTATCAGACATTTTGCCTAGGTTACGAAACAGATAAAAAGTTAAGTATAGAGATATTTTTCCAATGAAATGTAATAGAAGCTTAAAATGGTAAGAGTACACCTTATGGTATCTCCCTTCACAGGTAAAATATCTTTGGATGCATGACAACAAGTTGGCATATGAATCTTTTACATAGCTTCTGGGCACTGATTTGGTTAAGTCCGAGCCTATGAATTCTGGCTTCACAAATTCTTGCCAGGGTGCCATTTCAAATTTGAAGTTCTTGAACCATCTTTCTTGGCCTCTTGGTATCTCTGTGACTATAGATATAACCTCAGGAGAAATTTTTATTTCTAGCACTGCGACTCTTGAATTCAAACCAATGAATTTGAAGGCAAAGTCCTTGGCTACTTGAACATGACCACCCTAAAGTTTTTCGCAAAATGTCCAACAACCCACCTATTTGAATGCATGTTCAACCTCTCTGTTTCTCATGAGCACATCTAAACCTTCAGGCTTAGCTCTAAGACACCGACCAGATCTATGATTTTTCCTTTCCTCATACATGTCTATGAAATCCCTGCAAGGAAACTTGAAGATAAACCTGCACTGTGTTGGTTTGAACACTACCTCGCTTGAATTTGAAACAGAGAACTGCCTCGCTTGAGCTTTCAAAAAGTTCTAGTGAAAGTCGTCCCTAAGCTTGCCAATTGTCTTTTTATGCATGAAAGGAACATGGGAAAGACCAACACTAACTCACCTCACCTTACTTTTTTTGAAATTTGAAAAGAGTGCGTACAAGACTTCTAACAAATCTAATGATGAGGATGAATGGTTGCATGTGATAAGCATGGTTCATGAATTGACACATGGTGATGAAACATTAACAGATTTTGATGGATTAGACAGCTAGACAAGATCTGGCATGAATCCCTGATTTTGTAGTGCAGCCAGTGCAAATTCTGCGTTTTGCGCTACGAAATCTCCTAATTAAGAATCCTTGTTTTTGTAGTGCACATAGTGTATTTTTATGAGTTTGCACTATGAAAATTCCTAGTTGATTTCGTAGCGCATATCAACTTTAAAACAGTCTTAACACATGACACCTATGAACCAATGTGGGATTAATGATAGTTAAAACAAGATTGTTGACCTTATTTAACAATGGGAACAAGACTCTATTCTATGTTTTAGACTCCTTAAACAAAACAATAGAAATGATTTGACCAAAACCAACTTAAAACTTTGGAACCATACAAGTTGTCCCAAAATTTTGATTTTTTTTATTATATATAGTGATAACAGTGGCTCCACTTGGGATAGTGGGCCCTTGTGGTACACTAAGAGCTTGAAGTTCCAGTGCTTCATCCACTTATGATAAACATAAATTTATTTAACAAGCATCCCCTTTAAGCTTCTTGGGCCTTCACCTCGGGCTTAAACCTTCTGTTTCAGCTTGTCATTATTAGCAAAAACTGATAAAATGCATATATATACAATGTTATGAGAAATTGCTAGTACTTCAACAATGATAATGCTTTAGGAACCTGCCATTAACAGGTCCTCCAACATATGATCCTCCATCAATTTCCTGTAGAATGTAAGTGTTGTTTCCATGGAAAGTAGCAATCTGATAAGGACCTTTCCACAAATTCTCAAACTTACCGTGCTTGCCTTTTTCTTCAATTCTGGCCTACCATTTCAGCACTTTGTCATGGATCTGGAAACTAAATTCTTTGATCTTTTTATCAAATTTATTCTTAATTCTATTCTGTGATGACTATCATATACTTCATTCCTCTTCTCCTGCAGGGTTATCAGCTGATTGATTCTCCTTTGAATGGCATTTGGTTCTTCTTCTAGTCCTTGAATTAGTTTCATTACCAGTACTCCAAGTGATGTTGGGAATATAGCTTCAGCACCGTAAACTAATTCATATGGTGAAGTCCTAATTATGCTCTTTGTACAAATCCTATCAGCCCACAAGGCATACTTCAGTTTTAAATGCCAAGCCTTCTTATTTTCCTGCAACACCTTTTTGATGATCCTTACAATGCTCTTGTTTGATGATTCAGCAAGGCCATTTCCTTGTGGATAGTAAGCAGTAGAGTGTCCAAGGGTAATGTGATATTGATGACAAAAGATAATCATTTTCTCATACTTAAAAGCTTGAGAATTATCTGTTATAATCTTCATTGGGCAGCCAAATCTAGACAATATGTTATTTTCTAGAAAAGAAATAATTACTGAATCATTAACTTGCCTGGTTGGAATCGCTTCTATCCATTTGGTGAAGTAATCCATGGATTTGAGGATCCAGTGATGTTTCCTTGATGAAGGAGGATGAATTTCTCCAATAAAATCCAATCCCCATTGTTGGAAAGGCGCCTCCATATATATAGGAACCAAAGGCAAAGGCACAAGCTTTATTCTTCCTTCAAAGATTTGGCATTCATGACATGCAACCACCCTTTTGTAAATGTCTCTGAACATAGTTGGCCAAAAATATCCATCTCTTAAGATCTTATTTGCAGTAGCTTTCCAGTAATGGTGTCCTCCACAATCTCCTTTATGAAATTCCTCAATCACTTTATCAGCTTCCTCTTCAAGGAGACAATTCAACAAAATCCCTCCTGCATCTTTCCAAAACAGATTTTGATCATATACAAAATATCTTAAGGACTTCAGCTTAACAAACCTTGCTTTAGACTTCGTTAGATTGGCGGGAGATGTATTATGCTATAGGACAAAAGCCACATCCTTATACCATTCTAAAACTAAGAATTTCTCATTTATTTAAACCAATTCTTCTTCATTTTTAGAAATTTCTGAGATTTCTGCATTCAGACTTATGTCAAGACAATCCAGATTTGACTGAGTCACTATATTTGCCAAGTCGTGACCCTTCACCAATTTGGTAGGTTTGATGTCAATATGATATTCTAGCAATTTGGCTATCCATTTCCCCCTTTCACCATCTGGATCTGCTTGTGTTAGAATGTCTTTTATTACAAAACTTGGGACATATGCCACAATATGAGAATGTAAAACATAGATTCTGAAATCTTTTATAGCTTTCACGAAGGCATAAGCTTGCTTTTCTAGAATATTGTACTTCAGTTCAGCATTTGCTAATGTCCCACTAAAGAAAGAAATATGTTATTCAGTACCTTGTTTTCCTTTTTGTAGCAGAACTCCAGCAATTATATTCTCGGAAGCAAATGTAAAAATAAGAAATTCCTTAGTAAAATCTGGGCTGATGAGTATTGGTGCTTGTGTAAGTGCCTTCTTTATTTCCTCATAATATTTCTTTGCTTCAACTGTTCACTTAAAGTCCACTCCTTTCTTTGACATCCTTGTTATATCCTTGACTATCTCAACAAAATTAGGCATGAAGAGCCTAACAAAATTCACCTTTCCAAGAAAAGATTGGATCTTTTTCCTACTTCTTGGCAGATCTACCTTTTGAATTAAATTAACTCTATCAGGATCAATCCTAATTCCTTCTTCAGAAATAATATGACCAAGTAACTTGCCTGATGTTAAAGCAAATATACTTTTGGTGGGATTAAGAGAAATACCAAATCTTCTACATTTCAGCAGAATTCTTTCAAGGTGCTTCAAATGATCTTCCTCTTTCTTTGAAAAGATTGTGATGTCATCAAGATAAACAACCACTGATTTATCCTTTTCTTCAGCAAAAGAAATATCCATTGCTCTTTGAAAAGTTGCCCCCGCATTCATGAGACCAAAAGGCATCTTGGCGTACATGAATGTACCCCATGGCGTTGTGAAGTTTGTCTTCTCTTGATCATCCAGATGCACAAGAATCTGATTGTACCCTGAGAAACCATCAAGCATAGACATTCTTTGTGAACAAACAATATTTTGGAGAATTAAATCCATCTTGGGAAGAGGATAGTTGTCTTTCAATGAAGTCTTATTCAAATTTCTGAAGTCAATACAAAATTTGATCTCTCCATTCTTCTTCCTAACTAGAACCAAATTTGCAAGCCAATTTGAGAATCTGTTTGGGACAATGATTTTGGCATCAAAGAGTTTCTCAATCTTCTTTTCAATTAATGGCATGAGAAGAGGATTAATTCTTCTTAGCTTTTGTTTGAAAGGTTTCTCATTCTCTTTAATAGGAATAGTATGCTAAATAATGGAGGAATCATATTGTTTTAAATCAGCATAGCTTCAAGCAAAAACATCAACAAACCTTTTCATCATCTCAGCATATTTGGCTTTCATATCAATTGAAAGAAACTTTGAGATCTTAATCATCTTAGGTATAATTGAAGTCCCTAAATTGCAGCTCTTTACTTCCTCCTCATCAGCCTGTATCTTTGGGGATTTGAACACATCATTCTGATCTAACAACTTCTCAAGAGGGATTAGACCTTTTGGTATTGAATTGTTTTTTAATTGTAAGACTTCAAAATTTTCTTTTGACTGAAAAAACATGTTTTGTTGATCCACTTGAGTGCTTTCAAATTCTTCTTTCAATTCAATAAAATTCTTTACCTATTGATCATCTGCATAGACTTGCCAATTGGTGATGTTATCTTGTATAGCTGGTCTATGACGAACTTCCACCTCATACTTTTCAAAAGAATGATAAACAAACTTGCCGAAACAGCAAGAGAACCAGCAGTGGATTTTTGGTCTCTAGTTTTGATAGTGAAAGAATATGCTTGAAAATTTTCCAACATATCTAAAACTAGATTTCTGTATGCTCTCATTCTTACATCCTTTGTTTGATAGACACCCTCCATTTGTCTAATAACCAATTCAGAATCTCCAAAAACAAAAATATTTTGAGCCTTCATTTTCAACAAGACTTCTAAGCCCAAAATCAGAGATTTGTATTCATCCATATTATTTCTGCAATCAAAGTTTAGTTTGTAAGAGTAAAACTTACTTTCGTCACTTGGACTTGTGATCCAAATTCCAGCTCCTGCCCCTTCCTTTCCTACTAATCCATCAAAGTACAAAGACCACCATCTCTTCATCTCTTTCTCATCTTCTTGCTGATTTTCTGAGTGCTTATTTTCTTCTTTCATCTCTTCCGGTCCACTATCAACTGACTCATTGAAATGAATGGCTAATCCAAGTTCAGTATCAAATGAAAAAATAGGAAAATTTTGAGGTTTGTCTTTGTTGCTTACCATATAGGCCATTCTGGTCTCTTGATACAATCTCCTTTACTCAACAAAAACATGGATGGTAGTATAGGTAAGGTCCATCTGTATTGTGCCTTTGATTTTTGCTGCCTATGATCTTGACAGCAGCATCCCATACTTTGGCAGAATGTCAGCCACAACAATGTCCATAACAATTGTCTTTGCTGGGATTTGTGTTAGGCCAACAACAACATCTTTAATTAAACCAATACATTGGACTCTTTTTGAAACAAAAGAGAATAAATCCTTATATGGTCTTGTTACCTGTAATCCTAACCTTTCCATAATTAATTTGGGCATAAGATTATGAGAGGCCCTCTAATCCAACATAGCATTATGTAAGATCATATCAGGAATACTAATGCTTACATAGAAAGGAGGAAACTCTTCATTCTGATCATCTTCTATCCTTCGACCCAAGTATATAGTAGGATTATCTTCTTGCACATTTAAGATATCAGTAGCTCCTGGTTGTGAATTTGGCATCTCTACAATCTTGCTTCTGTATTTGTCTACCTTGAGAATTTCACTAAAAGGGACTAATATTTTGATTTTTGCAATTTCACTCTCAAGGTTGAAAACAGAAACAGTTTTTTCAACTTCTTTGATAGGAGATGGAGTTGAATGTTATTTTTACCAAGCAGAGAATCATTTTTACCTTCAACAGCCTTTGGGGTATCCCTTTTGGCTTCAACAACCTTTGAAACATCCTTCTTGGGCTATGTTTTGTTTGAAATAATTGGTACATTTCTATTTCTAAGATTGTACTGTTTTTGCATTTCAAAGATAGCATGTTGATACCCTTTTAAATAATTTGAAGGCTCCTCTCCTTGCTTGGCCAAACTAGACTCATCATGCTCTTCCTTAGTGAAGAAAATTCCTGACATTTCTTCATCAAGACAATTGATAGATTCTTCAGGAATCTCAGGCTCATCTTCTTCATCAACCAAATTCTGCTTAAAAGGAGGTCTCACTGGAGGATCAGGCTGTTGATTCCTATTTTCTCTTGGTATTTGTTGATTTTGAGGTCTCCTAAATTGAGGATTTCTAAATTGAGGTTCCTGTTGCAGGAGGAGTAGAGGTGTTTCCAAGAGTTAACCTATCCATCAACTTCTCCATGGTCTTCATTATTGAATCTATATTGCCTTCAGGAGTTGAAGAGGAATGTTTCTCTTATTCTTTCATTTAGCTTTTCCCATTTTTTTTTTATTTTTTGGCGGCAACCATGTTCACTTCTACTTTTATTGCATCATTTTGCATATCAGCAAGTGTAGCAGACTCTCTCTCTCTAAGCAAAAGATAAAAATCAGAATCAAAAGCTTCAACATATCTCATTTGTGTTAAGGCTTCTAGAGGTTTCAAGTGAGCTGGGATTGAGTTAAACACTTTGTTAAACCTCTTTGAGAAATTTTGAATGGTTTCATCAGGTGCCCTTCTAATATTGTTGTACTCAGTAAGTGCTTGAACCGGATTGGTTCTAGTTCCCCATTTCCTTAGAAAGCTATCTTCAAATTCTACCCAATTATGAATGCTTCCTGTTGTGAGGGCTTTAAACCATTTTCTAACTTCGCCAATAAAGGTCTGTCCAAATAATCTTAGCTTCAAATCCTCATCATCAACTTCCTCTCTATCAGAAAAATCATTAAATTTGTCTACATGTTCTTCTGTTGTGATTTCTTCATCACCACCCCATGTTCGAATTCTTGCAGCATATTTGCTAGGGAGATCATGCAGAACAACAGGTAGTGGAAGTCGGGCAAACCTAGCAGGTACGACCATGATTAAAGGAGGAACAATAGTGACAGGGATAAAAGGGATAGAGGAGGAAGAACTGATATGAGGAGGGTTGTTTATTTTCTAAAAGCCAATAGGAATAGCAGAAACAAAAGATGAGGAACTGATACGAAGAGGACTACTTGGGATTTTCAAACTAGTGACAAATGTACTCCAATTTGGGAGAGGTAAACCAACTTTAGATCTTAAAAAGACTTCAAAAGGATCAAGTTCTTTCAGTTTATCTAAGGCTTCCCTTTCTAATAATAACACAGAAGTAATCCCAAAATTCCTCTTTATCTTCTTGTGATACTAAATCTGAGGTGTCAATTCCTCTCTTTTGCAAATCTAAGATAATACCAATGAGTTCTTCTTCATTTTCTGATCTAAACAACACCTCATGAATTTTATCATCAACTATTTTGTCTTCAGGACTTCTTGAGAATTCAGAGAGCAAAGATTTCGAATAAGATGGAGTACCTGGTGTTTCAGTAAATCTTTGTCTGCTTCTTGAAAGAGTGTTGGGATTGTCCATAGGAGTAGGTGGATTTGGGTTAGGATTTCTCCGTGTATATCTCCCTCTTGAAGCCACCTTTAAAACTTTGAAAATGTATGGAGTCACCAAGGTAGATTGCAACCTCGAAAAGTTTTCTGAGCTCCTGCTACCTTCATAGGTTCAGCTTCTTGATTTCGGGAATGAGTAATCTTTAAGCTCCCAGCAGACATACCAAAATGTTATCACAAAACCTAACCTTGATATGCTGCTAATCAGGTAGACCTTGAGTAACTGTTTTAAACCAACTTTTGGCTGAGGCTTAACCTCCTCAACCTGAGAGGGCTCTCTCACTAGGTTAAATATTTTAGTAATAGATTAGATGGCTAACTCTATGAAACAAATAAAGGAGTATGAATGGTTGAAACACAGTCAATAAACATCCATTGGGCTTATGGAGTAAGAAAATGTTTAGTATGACAACAATATTAGCTGAACATGGAAGTCGGGGCATCAAGAGTTCAATATATCAATTAAAACATAAGAACATGTAGGAAACACAATCTACAAATACATGAAGGAAGTTAGAGCATTGCCAATGACTTCTAAGTAACATACATTCATACTACTACAAATGAGGAAATCAGGACAAACATAAAATAAGCCAACATTGAACTCTTTCTGAATCTTGAGAAGTAAAGCCAAACTCTGTATTACATAAAAACATAATCTTCTACAATGACACAATATCAGTGTTTTCTCTGAAAATTTCCAACCCTTGGTGCATTACATCTATTGTCATATATAGAGTTTCATTACAATCTTGGATTCCTTCCTCCATCAAGAGGGGAATTTCAATTTCTCTAGACCTAACACCTACTGATCTTTAAACAAACTATTAATTACAACTGACTATAAACTAACAGTCCTAGAGACCTAATTTGACTGAGTGTAACTCCTTATTTATGCTGGCAACAACCTTAATTATGAAAATAAACTCTTTCTTTGATATATGTCCTTCTTCATCTTTGGTTTAAGTGATGACTTTAAACTTCATGTTGGCCTTTGATTGCTTGTCCTTTGACTATCCCTGGATACTAGGAAAATTGCTCTTGTATTTTCTGCTTTGGTCTCCAAAGTGGTTCCTCGAATTCTGTTAACCATATTATCCCCTTTAATAACATGTGATGCCTTGAATTTCTCCAAAGGTCCTACTCATATACTCGTGCTAAGACAAACCCCTTAGATGATGTCTGAAGCAAGACAATCTGTCTGAGCTACGAAATGACTGTTGTTTTCGTAGCGCAGAGTTTGGAGTTACTATATGCTTCTTATTCTTTGAATTTTCCTTTTCTTAGTATTCAAAACTTCTGAGGTGGCCCTTTTGTGTCTTCTGCAGCAACATTCTTTCATAATGGTTCCCCTTTTCATTTCAAAATTGATTAAAAAAAACAAAACTAACAGCTTCAGTGGTTTTGTAGCGTGCTACGAAACTGCTATGTGAATCAAGAACACAATTTTTTGTCATTTTTTGGGATTTTTTTATGGCTTCTCCACATGCTAATGAGCCAAACAAATTGACATTGTCTATCCAAAAGAACCTTCAATCTTCAAAAAGTAAATTTCACATCAAAATTGTCTCAAAATTTCTCCACTTACTATCAGGTTCATTTATGTTGAGGTCGTTCTTCAGGTTCATTCAGTTGAATCTTCAAATCTTCAATCTGTCTTTTCATCATTTGGATTATAGTACTTAATTTTTCATTGACCCTTCTGACATATCTTCCTTCTTTTATTGCAGGGATAGTCCAAGTGAAATATTGAGCATGATTGCCCACTACTTCATATCTTGAAACTTTACCATCTTCCCAATTGGCTTTTACTCTTTTAAAATTTGCTTTTTCAACTGCATGTTTCCTTGCCCTTTCCTTGAGTTGGGCAATCTCAAGATTGGCAGACACTAATTTCTTTTTAACCTCCTCAAAGCTACATTCTTCCTCATGAGTGATAACTGTCTTGCCTCAGTCATCTTTGTGCACTAACGATGATTGTACTAATGGAACTACAGGCTCTTCAAGGAATTCTGCAACCTCCCCTATCTCACTTGCTAAAGGCTCTGCCTCTTGTAACCTTCTTAAATGTCTAGTCACAGGTCTTCTTGGCTTGAACACAAAATCTGAGACATGGTCATCAAATTGAAGATTTTTAGAAGATTTAACGCTTTTTTTTTTCTTCCTACCTGCTTCAAGTAGATCTGCTTGGACCAGAGGAGTCTCTTCTATGTCAATAGCCTGGAGGAGATCGTTCAAACTTCCCTTTGAAGCTGGGCTTTCATCAGCAATCACAATCTTCCCCTTTTCCTTAGCTAATTGACTTCTTGTTACTCTTCTTTGGATGGTTTTATCAACAGACTGCTCTTGTACCACCTCATTGATCTAAACCTTCTTCCTCTGTGACTGTTGAGGGGTGCCTTGAACTACTAGTGGTGTCATATGCTCCTTCACCTACTTTCTGGATTTCAATTTCAAAAACCTACTTGATCTTGCTTCCTCCTGATGACTTACTGCTAGTGAAGAAATATCCTTAGCCTCAGGGCTAAGTCCTATTTCAGTTCTAAAGCCTGTCATAAACAAGAAAGCATACCATTCTCTTCCAATCTTCTGAAGCTCATGTAAAACAATTAACTTAATCAACCCATGATGGAACAATCAGGTTTCACAAGCTTCTTTCTTCAATTGAACCTTATCAAACATTTTGCCTAGGCTACGAAACAAATAAAAAGGTAAGTCTAGAGATATTTTTCCAGTGAAATGTAATATAAGCTTAAAATGGTAAGAGTACACCTTATGGTATCTCCCTTCACAGGTAAAATATCTTTGGATGCATGACAACAAGTTGGCATATGAATCTTTTACATAGATTCTAGGCACTGATTTGGTTAAGTCCGAGCCTATGAATTCTGGCTTCATAAATTCTTGGTAGGGTGCCATTTCAAATTTGACGTTCTTGAACCATCTTTCCTGGCCTCTTGGTATCTCTATGACTATAGATATAACCTCAGGAGCAATTGGTATTTCTAGCACTTCGACTCTTGAATTCAAACCAGTGAAATTAAGGGCAAAGTCCTTGGTTACTTGAACGTGACCACCCTGAAGTTTTTCGCAAAATCTCCAACAGCCCACCTATTTGAATGCATGTTCAACCTCTCTGTTTCTCATGAGCACATCTAAACCTTCAAGCTCAGCTCCAAGACACTTGATCTATGATTTTTCCTTTCCTTAGACATGTTTATGAAACCCCTGCAAGGAAACTTGAAGATAAACCTGCACTGTCTTGGTTTGAACATTGCCTCGCTTGAATTTGAAATGGAGAACTGCCTCTCTTGAGCTTTCAAAAAGTTCTGCTGAACACCATCCCTAAGCTTACCAATTGCCCTTTTATGCATGAAAATAACACGGGAAATACCAAGACTAACTCACCTCACCTTACTTTTTTTAAAATTGGAAAAGAGTGCGTACAAGACTTCTAAAAAATCTAATGATGAGGATGAATGGTTCCATGTGATAAGCATGGTTCATGAACTGACACTTAGTGATGAAACATTAACGAATTTTCATGGATTAGATAGCTAGACAAGATCTGGCATGAATCCCCGATTTCGTAGTGCAGCCAGTGCAAATTCTAGGTTTTGTGCTATGAAATCTCCTAATTAAGAATCCATGTTTTCGTAGCGCACATAGTGTATTTTTATGAGTTTGTGCTACAAAAACTCCTAGTTGATTTCGTAGCACATATCAACTTTAAAACAGTCTTAACGCATGACACCTATGAACCAATGTGGGACTAATGATAGTTAAAACAAAATTGTTGACCTTATTTGACAATGGGAACAAGACTCTATTCTATGTTATAAACTCCTTAAACAAAACAATAGAAATGACTTGACCAAAACCAACTTAAAACTTTGGAACCATACGAGTTGTCCCAAATTTTTTTATTTTTATTTTTATTTTTTTTTTATTTTTTTAACAGAGTGTCAACGAGATATTGGAGGACATGTTGAGGATGTATGTGATGCATCAGAAGCAGAAGTGGGAAGAGTATCTCCCTTTGGTAGAGTTCGCATACAACAATGGTTACTGGGATTCATTGAGGATGAGCTCTTTTGAGGCATTGTAGGGGCAGAGTTGTAACACTCCCATTAGTTGGAGTGATCTGATTAGCAGAGTATTGATTGGACCAGATATGTTGGCAGACATGGAATATGAGATGTAGGTCCTCAAGAAGAATCTAAAGGAAACACAAGATAGGTAGAATAGTTATGCAGATAGGAATAGGTTTTCCAAGGAGTTCCAGGTTGGGGATCAAATGTACTTGCACATCAAACTGAAGAATAGATCCTTGCAGAGTGGATCATGTGCCAAGCTGGCACCATGGTTTTGTGGACCCTTCAAT
Source organism: Pinus taeda (assembly GCA_000404065.3). Taxonomy (NCBI): domain Eukaryota; kingdom Viridiplantae; phylum Streptophyta; class Pinopsida; order Pinales; family Pinaceae; genus Pinus; species Pinus taeda. The sequence continues at coordinate 39,434 of APFE031366409.1, forward strand.
ATCATTGAGAGGATTGGGACAGTAGCCTATTGACTTGCACTACCTCCGACAGTGAAATTCCACGATTTTTTCCATGTATCTTTGCTTAAGAACTATGTTAAGGATGTTGATCATGTAATTGACTAGTCTGTATTGTAGGTGGAACTAGATGGAGAATTCCAGTCAGAGCCTCAATGTATATTACAGAAAAATGTGCTCATGCTCCGAAACTGAGCAATCGAGTAAGTTAAAGTGAAATGGAAGAACTTTGAGCATCAAGCTACATGGGATATGGCAGATCAGATACGGGCCATGTATCCTTCTTTGTTTTCTAGTTGAGGAAAAGCAACTTGATATGGTTGTTTGGTATTTGCTTATGGTCTTTTATTATGGTGGTTTATTATATGCTTTATGGTGGTTCGATATATGCGTTATGATGGTTTGATATATGTTATATGATGTTTTGGTATGTCCTTAGATATCATAACTAATATATCTTTGACAAATGTTTTGGTATATGATTTGGCATATGTTTTGGTGTCTATATCTTTTATGATGTTGTTATATGTACACTCGTGTATGGATGTATATACCGTAACGATTTAAGTTATAAAGCTCCACTATGCAGTATGGGTGTCATGTCATTATGGAATGGGAGAGGATGAATATAGAGGTTGGGAAAGGGAGTTATGACTTCTCCAAAGATAGGATTAGGCCCTTATCTGAAGGAGGTAGCTCATAGGGATAAGACCAATAGGCCAAGTTGGGAGAATTCGACCTCATCTATGCCAAACAAACTCCATCTCGTCGATCTTGACAGAGCGATGCCATCATGGGTCAAGTATAGTACAACATGAGATCATCGTTGTTTTAGCCTCATAAGAGCGATGATCCTCAAATTAGGGTTTTAGAACTATTTTCTTCAGGGAAAGCTCAAAGCATTTTCTATTCAATGTCTTAGGAAGCATCTAAGTTTCATATATGAGTGACTACACTACATAATTGTCATGTTTCGGGCATTTCGGGTATGTCACAGGGAAGTGCAGGAGGTGTGACAAAATATTGTGTAACAGATGCCCCCTAAAGCATGAAAGCATAATCAGGAGTGATGGTTGATATGCTTTACGAGCTTTTACAAGGATGAGGACAACCACTGTCAAGAGACCTACAATCAAGGATGCATATACATATTCATATATGAGATCAAGACACGAATCCACGGTATGGACGCAGCCATCCGAATGATAAGGACTATATGAAAACATCCGTGGTATGAGCATAACCATCCAAATGAGAAGGACATTTGTGAATCTAAGATCCAAGGTATGGACGCAACCATCCGATATAAAAGGATCATCATAAATGTAAAGTCCCACGATATGGTCACAACCATCTGTATAGCAGAAACATGTGTACAATCATGAATAACATATAACTCCATGTAGCCTGAGTCATATCAGGGTCTTGAGCTTCATCCCGACCCGATAAAAGTATGAATTCTAACATGCGAGAAAACCACCTGATTAGCGGGAAATGATGTGGACCATTAATAGGTATGAGAGAAACCACCAATAATGACAATGGCTCTCAAGGTACAATAGTACAATCTGTGAATGTGATAATGAAATTGAAGTTGAACACTTGTGGAATCATCCAATCGAAGGCCAATGATGAAGACCTATCATCGGATGCGAAGAACTTGCCATTAGGGCATGCAAGCTCTAAGGTACTGAAAGGGAGTTTCTAAGTCATCTTCCTAGATAATAAGCTAAAGTCGACAGGAAGCGACCCTTTGAAGGAGGGCAATTATGATTCCCCAATCATCGACACGAAACAAGGAATAAAGTGGAATGAAATGAATAAGATCCAAAACTATAACAATGGGTCACACAATGTATAGGTAAATAACTACAAATAGTACTTCTCTTGAACATTGGTGACACAACTCCAGAGTGTGGCAACATTTGACTCAGCATAGGACTAAAGTTCATGATGACAAAATGGAATAGTCAAACGAGAGGAAAAATGGATCACCCAAACCCAAGAGGACAAGTGACTGAGTGAGGATATCCCAAACCCGACATGAAAGTAGAAGAGTGTCATGTTCAAGAGCAACATGTTGCCTATACAACGGATGTTTCATCTTCATTTTTCCCTGTTGTTTCTAGCGAGTACCCCAATTATTTTTTTCACAATAATGAAGGGGATAGCATATGCTTGTCATGTAATTTCATTCTTTGAATGAATCCATCCTAGTAAGTTTTACAAGTCCTAGGAAGGAGAAACTCGGTCTCATTATGGTGATGAGTCTTTCATCATAAAATTTTAATGAGTCTGACGTAAGAATAACTCGGTGTCTTTTTCATATTTAGAAAGTTTGAAAAAGAGACGAAAAATAAAACTCCCTCATTCCCTTTTCGTAATTTTTCTCTTGAACTCGAAAAGGTAGAAAACAATATCTGAGAGAACCTCTTGACCATGTCGACCAAGGTGTATCTTTTTCATAAATAGTCAATTTCATCCCGAAAAAAGTGGTAAACATGTACTGAGGTAACATCAATCATTTAATTTAACGAGTTCAAAATGACAAATACTCAGCGATCTTTTCAGTTTTTTAGAGTCAGAAAAGGGCTTGATGACTCTAGGGGGGTTCCTTTTTCGTTTATTTTTTAATGAGTCCGAAAAAGAGATAAAACAAAAACTCGTGAGAATCAGTAAAAAATAATCATTGTCTGTTGGAAATAATACTGAGAGGGGGGGTGAATTAGTATTAGCAAGTCAATAATATTTCTTTTCACAATCAGATTTGTATACACTACTTCAATTAAAGAAACTTTCATATATACGCAACTGTTGTTAAGAAAAATAGCATATATCCTGCAGACTTATAATTTAGTTAATTCATCAGATGTTGATCTTTAATCTGTGTATCAGAACCATATAACAGTAACCAGGTACAGTAAAAACAGAGCAGACAATCACACACAAGAACACAAGATATAAGGTGGAAACCCAATGTGGGTGAAAACCACCTGCTACAATTCGTCTCTACCCTTTTTTAATAAGAAACTTCTATTTACAATATTTCTATATTGGTGCAGTCTTATACTAGTACACAGGCTTCTACCTACAAAAGACTACAACCTTCTCTCGTTCTTCAGCTTCTCCTGGAAGGGAGCTACAACCCCCTTAGCTCTTGTACTAGCTGATGTACTAGTACATAGGTGTTGACCTACAGAAGGCTACAACCTTCTCTTTTCTTCCAGGGACCACGTTTCATAAATTTTCAGACTGGATCCATCAATAACATCAATCAAACATCAAATATATCCTACATCAACCAATCTCCTTTGTACCAACCAAAACTGAATCAAACAATCACTTTTCTGAAAGTTGTAACCAGAACACAGTAACAGTAACCAAAACCCAAGCTAGAACCCAAAACACAGTAACAGTAACCAGAACCCAAGCCAGAACCCAGAACACTGCAATAGCAGACAGAAGTAGCTAAAACATATTTTATGAGGTGTCTGCTACTTCAATGTGTCTAACCTGCGTGCATACACACTTTGCTCAAGACAAACCTGCGTATATGCTACTTCGAAATGTTTAACCAACGTGTATGCACGCCCTTGCTGTAATGAACCTGCGTACATATTTGTAAAAGATGATTTAACCTTTACTGCTATTCAGACATCAGTTATACCCAGATCATCAGATTTACAGATTACGACATGAGCCAACTATTCAGATAAAAGATCAAAACCACATAAAGATACTTCTCTTCAAGCCTTAAGATCTTGACCCATCAATAGAACTTATCCTTCTTCAAGCGCTCAGGTTCCTCCTTGATTCAGATCCAGCTATTCACCATAACCCAATGACCAGTGTTCTAGATCTTGCTCTTCATTAGATATTCAATACTTGAGTTCCTTTACCTAATGATCTCCTCCTCCTTTTATAGTCTTAGGCCTTACTCAATACCATGGTCCAAAACCACTTAGAAGCAATACCTTGGACCAAATATCTGGGGTCAACACTTCGGACAAGATACCTTGGACCAATACCATGGGTCAAAATACCATGGTCCAAATAACACGGACCAAAACTAAATTTTCCAACATGTGCTTTTCCTTGCGTGAAAGTGCGTGTATACGCATAAGCGTCTTTTGGTCGGCAAACCCACATGTATACGCAGATTTTTCAAGGTAAATCTACGTATACCTCTTTGTCCTTCATTCTGTGAGCCTGAACTGTGATTTGTCATCTGAGTGAGTTTCCATCAAGGACAACACTTGTGTCATAAGGCCAAAACCTGTGTCATAATGCCAACAATCTCCCCCTTTGGACTTGATGGCAACCCCAAGTCACTCCAAGTCATTCTCCCCCTTTGTCATCAAGGGCAAAGGGTTATTCTCCCCCTGAGTACATGCTGAATTCTCTGATATGCTGAAGTGTGTTGCTCATGCTCCCCCTGACTGTAAGCAAAGTCTACAAAAAGATGTTCTACAATAAGAACATGACTCTATACATCATAAATGACCTTCCTATCACCAAAAACTCATACATACATTCATCTCTCAACCAAGTGGGATATACCAAGATTTACTCATCCACCCAACCAAGTGGGGATACATCAAAAATTGATACATGATAAAACAAGAACATTACATCATCCATCCCAGGCATAGTGGGGAAACAAAAAAAAAAAAGTCATTACATGACCTTGATAATAAAATTTATATATAACATAGAGACAAAATATAAAAAACAAGACTATGATAATCATCAGCAACTATCATCAGTAGCATCTGTCAATCACCATCCAAACTAGCAACCATGATCTCCTTCTGCACCTGTTCCACCTGAATAAAAAACAATTGTGAAATTGTACAAATATCTTCTAAGGTAATGCCAACAATGATAATGCATTATTAGAAGTATATGCTCCCCCTGAACCTGTGCCAGATGATTACTGTTAGACCCATATCAGACTCTTTTCATCCTAAGTCTGGCCCACTGATATTCTTCAAACCAACATATACGTGGTTGTATCCACAGAAACCGGTGTATGTACGCGGATACGCTTCATGAGACTCGTGTACAACCAATGTTCTTTAAAACAGATAAGTGTCAACAGCAAGATGATGCATCAACTACTCCCAGCTTCTGTCTGAGGTATTCAAATGTCTCTCTGGGCAGTGGTTTGGTGAATATATTAGCAACTTGTTCCTTGGGGGGAACATACTCCAAGTTGACCTTTTGTTCAAGCACTTGCTCCCGGAGAAAATGATATTTGATAGGTATGTGCTTGGTCTTGGAATCCATGACTGGATTCTTTGAAATACTTATTGCACTTGTATTATCACATAGAATGGAGATGGGTGGAGTACATGTGATCTGAATGTCTTGCAATGTTTGCATCATCCAAAGGAGTTATGTGCAACAAGATGCAGCAGCCACATATTCTGCTTCAACTGTAGATAATGCAATTGAACTTTGTTTCTTGTTGAACCAAGACACTAATCTGAAACCCATATAGAATGCACCACCATTAGTGTTTTTTCTATAATCCACGCTTCCTACCCAATCTGCATATGTGAATACATGAAGTGTAAGATCTATGTCCCTAGGATACCATAAGCCAAAATTCTGAGTTCCTTGAAGATATTTGAAGATCCTTTTGACTCCCTGCAGGTGTGATTCCTTTGGATTTGCTTGGAATCTTCCAACTATTCCTATTGTATGCATGATGTTTGGTCGGGTACCTGTTAGATAGAGCAGACTACCAATCATGGATCTGTAGGTTGGTTGATGTACTGCTGTTGATTCATCATTTGCGCTGAGGCTGCATCCTGTTACCATAGGGGTACATACTAGTTTAAAATCTTCCATGCCATATTTCTTCAAGATCTGCTTGAGGTACTTGGTTTGTGATAAAAAAATACCATCTTTATTTTGTTGAACTTGTAAGCCAAGAAAATATATGAGCTCACCAAGTAGGGACATTTCAAATTCTTTCTACATTACCAAGGCAAAGTTTTGACTCATGGCTTCTTCATTGCTACCAAAAATGATATCCTCAACATACAAGTATTAGCAATTTATCATTATCAATTTTTATATATAGATTACTATCAGCTGATCCTTTTGAAAAACCTTGTTGATGAAGGTATTTGTCAAGACAATAATACCAGGCCCTTGGAGCTTGTTTTAGACCATATAGAGCCTTTCTAAGTCTGCATACGAGTTTTGGATTATTTCCAAGGATGAATCCGTCTGGTTGCTCAATATACACTTCTTCTTCTAGGTCTCCATTAAGAAAGGCAGATTTCACATCCATTTGATATACCTTGAACTTTTGAAAACTAGAAAGAGCAAGAAACGTTCTTATGGCTTCAATTCTAGCAACAGGTGCAAAAGTTTCTTCAAAGTCTATACCTTCTTGTTGAGCATACCCTTTACAAACAAGTCTGGCCTTGTTTCTAATAACTTCTCTGTTTTCATTTAGCTTGTTTTTGAATATCCATTTGGTTCCTATGACTTTCTTATCATTAGGTCTAGGAACCAATTCCCAAGTATTTTTCCTTTCAATTTGCTCAAGCTCTTCATTCATGGCCTTGACCCAAAATTCATCTTTGCATGCTTCATTTACATTTTGCGGTTCAACAGAGGAAAGAAATGTTAGATTGCTTGAAGTCTCTGTAATAGTTCTTCTTGTCTGCACACCCGCCTCTTTCTGTCCCAAAATTTGAGTCTCTGGATGATTTTTCTAAACATATTTGGATGGAATCTTTTCTTCTGACGTTTTCTACTCTTCTAGTGCTTCATTGGTTTCTTCTTCTTCAACACTAGTCTAATTTGATGTGGAAGGATAGTCCTCATCTTCTTCCCACTCTTCAGTTTTTACTTACTTTGGATTTTCGCATGCTTCATCAGCCACAACATCAATACCTTCAACAATTTTCTCGAGTCTTTTATTATAAAACTTGTATCCTTTACTCCAGGAAGAGTAACCAAGGAGAATGCCTTCATCTACTCTAGCTTCAAACTTGCCAAGTTTTTCATCAGTCCTTTTGATGTAACATTTGCTTCCAAAAACTTTGAATTTACAGTGGGAGTCTTACCATACCAAAGTTCATGAGGAGTTTGAGTGTTGTTTACCCAAACATTCATTTTGTTGAGAATAGTAATGGTAGCAAATGCAGCTTCACCCCAGAAGGTTGCAGGAGTTCCAGACTCATCTAGCATAGCATGAGCCATTTGTTGAGCAGTTTTGTTCATCCTTTCTACCACTCCATTTTTCCAAGGAGTCCTTGTGGTAGAGAATTCCCTTCTTATTCCATGTTCTTCACAGAAGTCGAAGAATTCATCCGAGGTAAATCCCCCTCCTCGATCAGACTTGAGGCATTTGATTTTGCGATCTCATTCGTTTTCAACCAGAGCTTTGAATGCTTTTAACTTTTCAAATGCTTCGTCTTTATGCTTTAGAAGTCCTATCCAACACATTCTGGAAAAGTCGTCAATGAACAATATAAAGTATTCTTCTCCACGAGTGACTTTTTCCTTGATGGACCACATAAATCAGTATGGACAAGTTCGAGCGGCTTACTAGCTAATCCTTCCTTCTTAGGGAAATGTGTTCTGGTTTGCTTACCAAATTGACATGATTTTCATATTGTATTTTTTGGAATTCTGATGTCAGGAAGATCGCGAACAACCTGGTATTTGCATGCTTTCCTTATTTGAGGGAAGCTTAGATGCCCCAATCTTCCGTGCCATATCCAGTGTTCATCATTTTTTATTAGATAGCATTGTTGCTATCCTCCCTTGACTATGTATAAATTATTTTGATTTCTTATGCCTTTGATCACTATTTCTACTGTATCAAGCTCACGAACAACACATCCATTTGATCGAAATACTACCTCATTTCCTTGATCACACATTTGACTAACACTCAATAGATTATGCTTTAAACCATCAACATACATAACATTCCCAGCTTTGACCTTTTCTTTTAAGAGAACAGAGCCTTTACCTTTTATGACTGCAAGGGTGTCATTTCCAAATGAGACCTTCCTTTCCTTTTCTAAGGCACTATAGGACTGAAGCTTTTCTTTATCACCTGTCATGTGTTTCGAGCATCCACTGTTAATGTACCATTGATTTTCTTGTCCTTCTGAATATAAGGCTATACCACATCTTTTAATTTGCAGTTCTTTCTTTTTCCATGTTTTGGGACCCAATGAAGCTTGCTCCTTCTCAGATGTTTGTCGAAATTTACTCTTGCATTCAGAGTCTTCATGACCAAAGTTGTTACAGATAGAGCATTCTATTTCATTTTCAACAGCAGAAAAATTATTGCAGGTCCTTTTCATGATCCCAGTCACATTCCTTTTATTTCGTGCTTCTCTAGTCATGATGGTCTTGTAAGCAACATGTTGAGCAGCTTTGTGTCCAAATTTATGACATGAAAAATATTGGCCATTAAAGAAATTCCTGCGATTATCGAATCTACTGACCTGGTGATTGTAGTTTCCATCGACATTCATTCTTGAAGAAAATTGAGAATGAATTTCCTGTGGTTGGTTATAGCTTCTGTTCATCCTTGAAGTATATTGAAATCGATTTACCTGATGATCTGTTTTAAGCCTCTATTGATGATTTTCAACCTGTTCATTTCTCCTTGTTGCATCAAGATAGCTTTTGGAGGTTGATGGCTTCTATGCTTGAGATGGTTCTTCAGTATATCCAAGACCTGTCTTTGTCAGAGGAGAATGCTACACTTTGATAATTTCATCTAAAGTTTCTGGTCCTTTAGCAAACTTAATATTGAGAGCTTTTGTTTTCTCAATTTCTTTTCTTAGACCCACAATTTCACATTCTAACTTTTCATTGTGTTTTTCCCTTTCAGCAAGTTGAAATGTAAGAGTATCTATAATCATACTCTTTTCTTCTAAACAAATTTTAAGTTTAGAAATTTATTCATAGAGACCATCTTCATCTAAAGCATCCAAGAAATCATCATCTTCAAAAGCCATCAGAAGTCTATAATCATTACTATTTTCATCTTCATCACTATTTGATAAACCATCACTATCTTCATGCATATAGTAGCTCTTCTTATTTACACTTTGTTTTCTATTCCATTTTGCTGATTCCTTATCTTTATCAAGCTTATCTTTGTGAGGACATTTAGTAGCATAATGACCTACTCTTCCACAAGCAAAACATTTGAAAGGTAGTTTACCTCTGAATCTTCTAGAACCTCGTTGAAGGTTCTTGACAAAGTTTGATTCTTCCTCTCCTTCTAATGTATGTCCTGACTCATTGAGTTCTCCTTTTCCTGAAGCTTTGGATGTGGCTTCTCTCATATCTGATGGACCCCCTTTTCTCATTTCAAAAGCAATTAGGATTCCTGTAGCTGTGACATAGTAATACTCTGAAGATCCTACTTTTCTTTTATGGCAGAAACTTTTGATTCAAATTTAGAAGATAAGGATCTTAGAACCTTTTCAACTAAAGTAACTTATTTGATCTCTTCACCCAAGTTTTTCATGTGATTAGCAATCTCATCTATACGTAAGAAATAATTAGCTATACTTTCATCATTATGCATTTTGAGAGTTTCATATTGAATTTTGAGAGATTGTAGTTTTGCACGTTTTACCTGATCGTCTCCTTCATAGATTAGAATGATCTTGTCCCATATTTCTTTGGCGGTCTTGAGCTGCATAACCTTGACAAATTCTGATTGTGACAGACTCCCCAATAGAGTATTGACAGCCTTTGCATTTGTTTCATACTGCTTTTTACCCGCCGTATCTGTAGGAATTATTATTGGAAATGTGTATCCTCCTTCCACGATTTCCCAAACATCTATTCCAAGAGATTGAAGATAGGCTATGGTTCTTACCTTCCAATAGACGGAGTTTCTCCCATCAAAGATTGGTGGCCTGATGGATGCCTCTCTTTCGTAGTTCCTCATGATGATAGATCTTCCTTCAAGCAATCAAGCTTCTTCTGAAGGACCTGCTCTGATACCAATTGTTGTAAATAATACTGTGGGGGAGGGGGGGGGGTGAATCAGTATTAGCAAGTCAATAATATTTCTTTTCACAATCAGATTTGTATACGCTACTTCAGTTAATGAAACTTGCGTATATACGCAACTGTTGTTAAGAAAACTAGCGTATATTTTGCAAACTTATAATTTAGTTAATTCATCACATGTTGATCTTTAATCTGTGTATCAGAACCATATAACAATAACCAGGTACAATAAAAACAGAGCAAACAATCACACACAAGAACACAAGATATAAGGTGGAAACCCAATGTGGGTGAAAACCACCTACTGCAATTCGTCTCTATCTTTTTTTAATAAGAAAATTCTTTTTACAATATTTTTGTACTGGTGCAGTCTTATACCAGTACGCAGGCTTCTACCTGTAGAAGGCTACAACCTTCTCTCGTTCTCCAGCTTCTCCTGGAAGGGAGCTACAACCCCCTTAGCTCTTGTACTAGCTGATGTACTAGTACGTAGATACTGACCTACAAAAGGCTACAACCTTCTCTTTTCTTCCAGGGACCACGTCTCATAAATTTTCAAACTGAATCCATCAATAACATCAATCAAACATCACATATATCTTCATCAACCAATCTCCTTTGTACCAACTAAAACTAAATCAAACAATCATTTTTTCTGAAAGCTATAACTAGAACACAGTAACAGTAACCAGAACCCAAGCCAGAACCCAGAACACTGCAATAGCAGACATAAGTAGCTAAAACATATTTTATGAGGTGTCTGCTACTTCAATGTGTCTAACCTGCGTGCATACACACTTTGCTCAAGATAAACATGTGTATACGTTGTTTTGAAATGGTGAACCAACGTGTATACGCGCCCTTGCTGTAATGAATCCGCTTACAGATCTGTAAAACATGATTTAACCTTTACAACTATTCAGACATCAGTTATACCCAGATCATCAGATTTACAGATTACGACATGAGCCAACTATTCAGATAAAAGATCAAAACCACATAAAGATACCTCTCTTCAAGCCTTAAGATCTTGACCCATCAATAGAACTTATCCTTCTTCAAGCGCTCAAGTTCATCCTTGATTCAGATCCAGCTATTCACCATAACCAAATGACCAGTGTTCTAGATCTTGCTCTTCATTATATATTCAATACTTGAGTGCCTTTGCCTAATGATCTCCTCCTCCTTTTATAGTCTTAGGCCTTGCTCAATACCATGGTCCAAAACCACTTAGAAGCAATACCTTGGACCAAATACCTGGGGTCAACACTTCGGACAAGATACCTTGGACCAATACCATGGGTCAAAATACCATGGTCCAAATACCACAGACCAAAACCAAATTTTCCAACATGTACACACTTTTCCTTGTGTGAAAGTGTGTGTATACACATACGCATCTTTTGGTCGGCAAACCCGCGTGTATACGCGACTTTTTCAAGGTAAACCTGCGTATACCTCTTTGTCCTTCATTTTGTGAGCATGAACTGTGATTTGTCATCTAAGTGAGTTGCCATCAAGGACAACACCTGTGTCATAATGCCAACACTGTCCACTGAAAGCACTTGTAACTACACAAAGAAATGCACCCATCACTGATATCGAGAAATAATAATAATAAAATATTATTAAAATATTTACCAAAAATGACTTCAAAACTTATAAATAACCAAAACTAACATTACTTTTACCATTTTACCATAGTAAGTTCTAAAAGTGCATTTGTGCCCTAATTGGCTTGATTTTCAAGTTACCATTGCGGGAGATTCAGGGTGCCATTTTGCAAACCGCTTAGCAGGTAAGAGGTATGTCGTTACTCTTGCATTTCATCACATTTTCATGCATTTTTAATGGAATTTGATGTGCTAAAAGGGAGGATTTACAAATTTTGGAGCCCCGACAATCATCGCAGGTTTGGTCATCGGACCCGTGATAATCGCTCTCGAGCTAAATACACCCACGATGACATCGCTTTGTTTATAAAAACAGGCGTGATGGCACCGAGGCATAATTTTTTGAAGAAAAAGCCCTTTTTAAAGCAAAAATTATTGATTTCAACCCATGAAAACAGTTCTAATTGGTGTTAAATGATGTTTTGTAGGAGATCATGGTTCTGGAATGGAAAGAAAGAGGCCATCAGGCCGAAGATCACCAAGCAGCCCAGAATCTGAAATGCATAAATGCTTTGAGAGATTGTGGGTTACTGAAGCTCTTTAGGACCACAGGACTAAGGGCTCAAATGGAATTATTTCCCTATTTGATTAGTCTTTGGGATGTGGATCGAGAGGTCTTCATAATCAAAGGCCAGGAACTGGAAATAGAAGAATCGTACATCTATTTCATCACAGGATTGTCCTGAAGAGGAGAGTCCAACTCTTTGAATCTTGCCCAGGTGGTGAGAGTACTGGTGCTTTGATTAAGAGGCATTGCCCAAGTGCATAGATAATGAGGGGTGGCAAGGTGAAGATTGCCATGATCACTAACAACCTTCCTTTACCAACCATCCTATTCACCATAGCTCCCATATCTGGGATGCAAGCCCTGCATGAGAGTGAAAAATCCCAACTCCAGTATGGAGTTGAGTGTCTAACCCCCACCATATTCAACTGGTGTGGATGCCTTTTAGCGAATATGAAAAGAGAGCTAACGAAAGGGAAGCAGGGAAACCTGAGACAATTTGGGTTTGGCTCGATACTGGTGACTTTATTCCTAGATCGGGTGCCCTTATTTTGGTATCAGTGGGCATAGGTACCAAATCCTACCCCCTAAGACCCGAGGTTAGTGAGGTGGAGTCAACTCATGCCTCAAGGAGGGATGGCTCAGCAGATGCACTACCCTCCACAATTTTTTACTTGGTTGCAGTGCCAATTACTCATGGTGGATGACTATGCATATGTTGGCACAAATTTCCGATGGGATCCATATCTACCTCTTCCACCGGGAGAACAATGGACTTATGCAGGTAAAGACTTGTTCTTTGGATTTTTTCAAGTCTTATGATTTTGTTGTAAAAGTGTAAACTGAGACTCAACTTATGATAAATGTGCAGATGTGGGACCTAAAAAACCGCCTGGCATGTTGCCAATAGCACGGTGGGCTTCTAATCAGATAGTGGGCACTGACTATGAGGAAGGGGCAGACCTCTTAACTGAGATGGAGCGCAACCTAGAAGTGATTACTCGAGGAGTTACAGAGTATGCTACTATAAAAGAGGTTCCATTGCACTGGTAGAGACACATAGTGGGAGTATCCGCAAGACTGTGTCGACTGTTAGGCCAAGTGATTAGAGTAATCTTGTGCTACCATGAGCACCATGCGGTTGATAGCCTTTCTAGCTATTTTACACATTTTGTAGGCTTTGAAAACCAAGTGTCCCAAAACACTTTATTTTTTGAGATTTTGACGTAAAAAATTTGACAGACTCGATATATATATATATGCTTTATTTTCTACTTATGTGTCTAGAATATGATCAGTTTTATAAATGACACAAATTTCTATCAAGAACAATTTTCTAATGCATCTGTTAATGTATCCAAATTGCGTGGAATGTGTTGATATGTGATAAAATCAAAATTTCTTTCCAGTAATCGAACACATAGATACATACGCAATATTTGTAGATTTCTCACTAAATAATGATTGTTTAATTGTAGTAAAACGAGCTGTGAATCTAACTTGACAACTAAATCTCTAATGCTAAGAGCAACTGCTTCTGACAATAGTTCAATGACTGCATTGTATTAAGCAATATTGTTAGTTGTTAAACCGAGGCATATACCTTGTAAATCAATCAACTTGCCATCAGGGGCAAAGAGTGCCCAAGCTGTGGAAGACAAATTTTGTGTGCTATGACAAGCACCATCAGCAAAACTGACATAATGACTTGACGACATCTGCAAACCGAGTGGAACAAAAGGTAAGCAAAAAAACACATGCCTGCAAAGCAAACAAACACACCAAAAAAATAAAAAAACGTACACTAATGTATAAAAAGTCATTACAAGAATTGCATGTGTAAAAAAGTTCAGATGGAGTCCATTTTCGAACTTGGGTAATCAATCAACAGAGGATAAAGCTAGATTTTCACCGTTGACATAATGCTTAAGCATCACCTCAGCCAATTAATAGAGTAAAGCTCATAAAAGGCTATGCCCCCATGCCCCCTAGGCGAGTGAGGGTTACGAGTCATAAGATGAAAACCCCATTGCGATAATGGGAAAACGGTAGAGTCTCAGTGAAAAGATCTCATGAAAGGAGGCAAGAAAAACTTGAAGCCGTGATGAGGAAAAGGCACCCTCAGTTGAAAGATTTTGACGATTTCAGGTTGGACTGAAATACCAATGAGTAGGGTTGTAGTAATGTTTCCCATAGTACACTCAGACAGAAATTCCACACCCTAAGTGCCCTAGTAATCACAGTGGTGAGCTCGCCCAGGTATGTTAGAGCGATGTGCGGGTTCTTACCTCTTGTCTTACTGCCCAACAACTGTGGACTAGGAATACTCTATCATCAAACAAACAACTTGGCTGGTTGTATCGTGAACTGCCTTCCCTGGCAATGATGCCAAAATGTTGTGTTGTATTAATCACCTTTAATTGACTAAGAGTGCAACCATTTAATGGTCAACCCAGGGTAGGTTTGTTTATTTCAAACGAGTCTGCACTATCTGTGGTGATACACCATAACCAAGGATGAAAATGGAAAACAATAAAGAATGTCATTGAGTCAATTGTAGAAATTAACATTCATGTAGAAATAAAATATACTCCACAAGAATGGAATCACACTTTTCATCTATAAGAATAAAGGCGCACGACACACTATACTGACAACTACACCAGTTGGTCAACTACCATACTTCTAACCAAATTGGTGTAACAACACATCATAAATCTGGAATTGAAGCAGATCTATTCTACAAATTATATAGCAACAGAAAAACCGTGCATATACTGAAAGAAAGGAATAACAATATACAACTACAATACCACTACATTCCTTGCTAAAGAGGAGGGCCCTTCCTCCCTAGAAGTGTGTAGGAATGAACACGAACTTAGTTAAGAGTGCAACTCAGAACAATAACAACATCACGACAGTGTCTTGATATTAGAAATAACTAAGAATTACAGGATTAGAGTAGTAGTGCTCTCTGTGCCATCCCCCGTGCTCGAGGGATTGAGTTTCTCTTATAGAAATTACATATCCAAAAAATTAGGAATAGACCAGTCATGAGAATCTCACGATTCTCATGTTGATCAATAAAATAGGAATTGTTATAAAAAGTTCCTAAATATAAGTTCCGTTCAAATACATCAGTTGGAATCATAACCAATTAGATATCACTTTCTACGTAGATAATTTGTAACTCTCCAATAGTTGTCACATCGAATAGTACCTGTTACACAATAATTTGTCACTGTCTCCCTGTCAGTCTTCCTACTGTGTCATGAGACCAAATTCATTATGCTCATGGTCTCTAATGTGTCCAAATGACCCACTTTGCCAAAGTTTCCTCTATCATCACGACTGTTGTAAAAATAAACGCGCTGATGAGCGCTCCTAAATAGACTCAATGCGCTGCCAGCGCGGAAGCACACGCCTTTCCCGCGTTGGTCGAATTTCATGTGACAGCGCGTTGTTCCTTATATCTGATCACGCTGATATGACTTTCCTTGTTATTCAGCAGCAATGACAATGCTCCAGTGCAGTTATGTACCCGCGATGATCTAGTTTGAGCGAGTTTGTTCTAACAGCCGGCCTTCCAGATGACTCAAGACCTGGTTGTTGGCCTTGTAAATGTCGCCCTCCCTTCTCTGGCATGTTTGTTTCGTCATTTGAGCCACCTTCCTTGGAGATAAGCTCATCCTCACACCATTCATGGAGACTCCTTCTCCTATTTAAGCCTCCACCATTGCCATGAGCTGCTAGTTTGGAATTGATTGTGTTTAGAGCAATTGCTGATAGTGTTTAAGCTTGATAGGCAGCTGGGTGTGATTAATTGTGGGATCTATAGTGCTTAAGGAAGGTTGTGAAGTGTCCATCTTGTGTAACTTGTGTGAGGAGAGAGTTGTTTTGGGAATCTACTTTCAAGTGTGAATGCTTGAAGGACTTGCTGGCTGGACCCAACCAAAGGAGGATTTGACGTCAGAACTTGGTTGTATTCTCTTTTGTTTTATTAATAAGATAAACGACTATCATTATGGTTCCACTCATGTATCTTTGATTTTGATGTTTGAGTTGTATCTTTTCTGACCAGTACATAGTTGAATTTCCTGGATTTTATGCTTGTATTTGTCTTGTCCTTTGCTTGTGCAGGTGTATGTTCACGGAGATCGTGAGGATTGCGACCAGCTGAAGCGAAAGAATGGAAGCGACAACCCTTCTACGAATATAAGCGTTGGATTCGAGGTAGGCTCTCATCTTGGTCTTTATTTTGCAATTAGGAACTTGCGTGTTAGCGTTGCTTGATTGTTGCTAGACCTCAGTTAGGCTAGAGGGATCGCCTTTGTCCGCAGAGGGGATTTACCTACACAATAATACCCACGGCTTGATAGCTATGGTGTAACAACATCTTGTGGTAAAACAATAGTTTGGGATGTAACAACAACGACTTGCAATGATGCCCAGAATATAACGATAGTAATCTATAACAACAATGTGATGTGACATCAAAGTCCGTGACAACAATGTGATGTGACAATAAAGTCTGTGACAACAACATGGTGTAATAACAATATGTCTCATCATGCTCATAGATCAATCGGTGTGGTTGTTCATTTCGTTATCTTGCTCTCACGGGTAGCACCTGAAAAAGAGGAAAAAAGCCAAAAGACTTCTCCGACATTTGCCCCAGTTAGTCATAAAAGGGAATATTGCATCATTATATCTAGCAAAAATGGAAAAATAACATGATGACAAAATATGTTGTCTATAATAAGGAAAGAGGCGGTTAATATGCAAAGTTTTTTAGGTTCAGACTATAAAGAGGTAGTTAATATGCAAAGTTTTGTAGGTTCAGAGTGAAAGAGGTCAAAAAGGGGGAAAAAAGTATAGAAGTAGCTACAAAAGCTACACCCAACAACAACAACAACATATGGACAAGGTCATGGAGGAGTACAGGGATATTTTCGCATCACCCATAGGGTACCTCTGCACTGTTAGGTCAAGCACTCCATCGATTTGACCCTGGGCATGCCACTGCCCAATGGACCGCTCTATGGATGCTCTATTTTGGAGAATGATGAGATCAAGAGGCATATTCAAGAAATATTGTAGAAAGGGTACATCTGGCCAAGCTCATCACCTTGTGGCAACCTGAGTGTATTGATATAGAAGAAGGATGGGACCTGGAGGCTCTGTATTGATAATCAAGCATTGAACAAGATCACTGTCTAGAATAGGTATGCAATCCCATGGATTGATTCCTTCTGGACCAGCACAAGGGGGCCAAATATTTCAGCAAAATTGACTTGAAGTCAGGTTATCACTAGGTGCCTATCGAACCTTCATAAAACTGATGGATGACATCTTGTGACCCTTCACCAATGCATTCGTGGTGGTGTATTTAGATGACATCTTGATCTTCGACCAAAGTTGGGAAGAGCACCTCCACCATATTCGACAAGTCCTTCAAACCCTGCACCAACACAAGTTGTGTGCTAACTTGGAGAAATGCACCTTTGGCCTAACCCAGGTTCAATGTCTAGGGTACATCTTTGATGAGCAGGGTGTACATGTGGACCTATCCACGATACAAGTCATTTGGGATTGGCCAGCCCTAACCACTCTAACAAAGCTCTGCAACTTTTTGGGTCTTGCCAACTTCTACCGTAGGTTCGTGTTTGGGTTCTCTCATATCACTTGGCCTTTAAGTCAAGTCACCAAGGGCGAAGCGAAAACAAAGTTTTTTTGGTCGGAAACCCAACAACAAGCATTATTCGAGTTGAAGAATTTCCTATGCTCTACACCAGTGCTCACATTACTAGACCTGTAACAACAATTTGAGATTGAGATAGATGCCTCCAATTATGCTATTGGTGTGGTTCTTACTCAACATGGGCATCCAATGGCTTACGAAAGTGAGACACTTTCAAACACAGTCTGAAAGTACCCCACTTACAACAAAGAAATGTATTCCATTGTGAAGGCCTGCCGTCAATGGAAGAATTACATTATGGGGAAGGAAATGATCATCCACATAGACCACCAACCTCTACAGTTCATACCTACACAGGGGAAGTTGCAAAATGATCACCATTAGAAATGGTCCACCTATTTGCAACAATTCCATTTGAACATTAAGTATAAGAAGGGAAGCACTAATAATGTTGTGGATTGCCTCATTCGACCACCGATCATGGCGCTGATCACTATGCTCGACTCCTGTGGGCACGAGACATCAGGGTGGCTTCATCTTTACAAGAGCGATCCAGAATTTGGCAGCATATACCAGACACGCCTCGAAGGGAAGCAAGTTCCAAATTTTCACCTTCAAGATGCACTGTTATGCCAACTAGGACACATCTGTTTCCTTCAAGTGAGCGTTCTAAGATGATTTGGGAGGCCAACTCCATCACCAAGGCAAGTTGTTCACTAGGGACCAAGTTCAACAAAAATTTCCTCACCTCATGGAGGCTCTGCACGCAATAGGGACCATTAGTTCCTAAGTGGGGAGGAATGATCCAGGTGGATATTAGTGGTCATCCACCTATTCCACCTAGAATCCCCATTCAGTTTCATCTGTTTCCTTGTTCATTTCAACATTTAATATATTTGGCAGATTTTCGGGTCTTGAACTTCTAGAGCAATTTTGATCCCGTAAACAACATCTTTTGGGGTCTGCGGCAGGCCCATTGTTGTACATAGGGGCCTGCAATGAAACCTATA
Source organism: Pinus taeda (assembly GCA_000404065.3). Classification (NCBI taxonomy): domain Eukaryota; kingdom Viridiplantae; phylum Streptophyta; class Pinopsida; order Pinales; family Pinaceae; genus Pinus; species Pinus taeda. The sequence goes on from APFE031366409.1 coordinate 58,358, forward strand.
GTACTCAGAGAGACCTTTCCAACAAGGTATCATATGCACCAAATGGAGATAATATGACCAAGTTACGACCCCAGGAAGTTGGTTGCCTAATAAACCCCAACGGGGCCCACAAACTCTTGGTGTTACATCTCCTGGGGTTAGGGTTTTCTCATGTCTTCCAATAATAAATAGGCACTTGAGCCACATTGTAACACAGTTCAAAGGCATGTAACCACCACATCTCTTCTCAGAGATAAGCTATCATCGCCCGAGTTATCTTATTTCCATTTTGTTTGTAAGCATAGTTCAATATTTTTCTATCAATGAAATGAAGTGTTTTTCTACTACATTTATGTGTTTATGATTATGTCTATAAGTTGTTGTGTTCTTGTTTAAGTTTACATTAGTGGTATCTGAGCAGTTTTCTCTTTCTCTGTTTTTATTTGCATGTCCCCAATGAGGTCAGGGTATAGGGAGTTAGGGCTTGATCTAGTTGAACCATTAAGATCAGCCTCAGAAAACCTGACACCCTCCCATGGCGGAAGAAAAGAAAGACGAGGGTGCAGGAGATCCTTCCAAAATGTTGCTCGAGGAAGCCCTTGAGCGAAAGAGGGATGTGATGATGGATAACTTTGCCCAAATCCTTCTATAACTACCCACATGCGATGCATCTTCATCCAACAACCACTCTAGAGGCAACACTCCTTTTAAGGTACACGTTAACGTCGATATTCCCATATTTGAAGGCATGATAGATGAAGATGTCGTAGATAAATGGTTAAATATATTGGAAGGATTTTTCAAGTCATGGCTTTTCCAATCAGGAAATTATTACTTTTGAATTTCTTAAACCACACCACACATCAAGGATTGGTGGGAAACTTATTGTGAACAAAAGGACGAGGATGAACCCTCATTGTTTTCAGTCGTACCCACTTGGAATTCTTTCTGAGATACCATCAAGGAACAATATTACCCTGTCATGAGCTATGAGGACAAATACATATAGTGAACCATGCCAGGAAGGGACCAAGGTGCGCCAGAGTTCACAAATACTTTCCATACCCTTCGCACAAAGCTAGGTATCAAGGATACTGAGCGATAGTTGGTGCTAAAGTATCGCGACTGCCTACAAAAGTACATGAAGGATGAGATGGAGTTCCTGGACATTTCCTTGCTCTATACGACATATCAGTACGTTGTCAAGATTGTGCAGAAGTTTAAACAGAAGAAGCAGGACTTTATATCTGCAAATCAAAGTAAGGAAAAGGCACCCCCAAACCACAGAACAAAGGACCAAGCCAAGGCAATGCTACCCAGGATAGCCCGTCGAAGCCGCAAGTAAAGAACAATACCCCGAAGACAAGGAAGGACACAGGAAAATGGTGTGACTTCCATAAGAGCTCCACTCACAATACAAGTGAGTGTTGGGCCAAGCAGTCACTAGTGGCCGAGCTAAAGGCTTCCAAACCAGACACAAGTTCCGACTTTGAATCAGAACTTGATAAGGGAATTGACAAAGGGAAGAAGATCATTGATGCAGATCCCAGTGCCACCATTGCCACCACCAAGATCGAGAAGATTGATCCTGAAGATCCTGAGGAGGAGGAATGCCTCTTCCACTCACAGATGTGGATGAAGGGTTCTCTGCCGCAGTTCATTGTCGACATCGGAAGCTAAAAGAACCTCATTTCAGTAGAGTTCACGAAGCAGTTGGGGCTAAATACAATAGCGCATCCACAACCGTACACCATTGAGTGGCTTCACCAAGGATGAGATCTTCGTGTCAGCTAGCAGTGTCACCTTCTCTACAACATCAAGTCCTTCACAGATGAGGTACTGTGTGACATTGCTCCTCTTGAAGTTTGTGATGTATTATTAGGACAATCATACTTGTGGAATTGACATGTTGTATATGAGTCTAGTTACTTTGGCTAATAATTTGTGAAGGATACCGAAGGTAGCCCTGCCTACTGCCATCTCTTTGATCACTACAAAGCAATGTAGTAAGATAATTTCCTAGACCAGGAAATTTGTTTTTCTTATGATTTTCCCTGAGGGAAAGAAGAAGGTTGTGGCCTCGACTTCCAGGCAGGGCTCCTTTGCACAACAACAGCAGATGGACAAGGTCATGGAGGAGTATAGTGATATTTTTGCCTCATCCACAGGGGTACCTCTACACTGTCAGGTCAAGCACTCCATCGATCTGACCCAAGGCACGTCGTTACCCATTGGACCGATCTATCGACACTCTGTTCTAGAGAACAAGGAGATCAAGATGCATATTCAAGAACTATTGTAGAAAGGGCACATTAGGCCAAGCTCATCACCTTGTGGGAGCTTGATTGTATAGGTACAAAAGAAGGATGAGACTTGGAGGCTTTGTATTGACTATAAGGCGTTGAACAAGATCATTGTTCGGCACGGGTAACCAATCTCGCAAATTAATGACCTTCTAGACCAGCTCAAGGGAGCCAAACATTTCAACAAGATTGACTTGAAGTCAGGTTATCAACAGGTGCCTATTGAACGATATGATGTGTGTAAGACTACATTCAAATCCAAGGAGGGCCTTTTCAAATGGTTGTTTATGTCGTTTGGATTGACAAACGCCCCTGAAACCTTCATGAGACTGATGGAAGACATCTTGTGACCCTTCACCAATGCATTCATGGTGGTGTATTTAGATGACATCTTGATCTTTAGCCAGAGTTGGGAAGACCAACTCCACCATATTTGACAGGTCCTTCAAACCCTGCGCCAACACTAAGTGTGTGCTAACTTGGAGAAATGCACCTTTGGCCTGACCCAGGTTCAATATCTGGGGTACATCATTGATGAGCATGGTGTACATGTGGACCCATCCAAGATACAAGTCATTCGGGATTGGCCAACCCCAACCACTCTAATAGAGCTCCGTAGCTTTTTGGGTCTTGCCAACTTCTACCGTAGGTTTGTGTTGGGGTTCTCTCATATCACTTGGCCTTTAAGTCAAGTCACCAAAGGCGGAGTGAAAGGAAAGTTTTTTTGGTCGGAAACCCAACAACAAGTGTTCTCCAAGTTGAAGAATCGCCTTTGTTTTGCACCAACACTCACATTACCATACTTGCAACAACCATTTGGGATTGAGACAAATGCCTTTGACTATGCTGTTGGTGCAGTTCTTTCTCAACATGGGCATCAAGTGGCTTACACCAATGAGACACTTTTAGATACAGTCTAAAAGTAGCCACTTACAACAAAGAAATGTGTTCCATTGTGCAAGCTTGTCATCAATGGAATCATTACATTCTGGGGAAGGAAATGATCATCCATGCAGACCACTGATCTCTATGTTCATATAAACACAAGGGAAGTTGTAGAATGATCGCCATCAGAAATGTTCCACCTATTTGCAACAGTTCCATTTGAAAATTTAGTATAAGAAAGGTAGCACCAATAATGTTGTTGATTGCCTCAACCGACCACCAGTCATGGCTGAACATTGTGCTCGACTCCTGTGGGCACAAGACATTAGGGTGGTCACACCTTTACAAGAACGATCTAGAATTCAACAGCATATACCAGGCGCTCCTAGAAGGGAAGCAAGTTCCAAATTTTCACCTTTAGGATGCACTATTATGCCACCTCGGACACATCTGTGTTCCTTCAAGTGAGCGTGCCAAGATGATTTGGGAGGCAAACTCCTTCACCAGGGCAAGTGGTTCACCAAGAACCAGGTTCAACATAAATTTGCTCACCTCGTGGAGGCTTTGCATGCAATGGGGACCATTGCTTCATAAGGGGGAGGAATAATTTAGGTGGATATTGGTGGCCACCCACCTATTCCACCTAGACCCCCTAGTCAGTTTCATCTATTTCCTTGTTCATTTCAACATTTATTATTTCTAGCAGTTTTTTCGTGAAATTTCGGAGCAGTTTTGACCCCATAAACGACGTTTTTTTGGGGTGCGCGGTAGGTCTATGGTTGTGGGAGAGGGCCTACAATGAAACCTGTAACACTCAGAGAGACCTTTCAAACAAGGTATCATGCACACCAAATATATATTTTATGACCAAGTTACGACCCCGGGAAGTTGGCTGCCCAACTAACCCCAATGGGGCCCACAAACTCTTGGTGTTACATCTCCTCAAGTTAGGGTTTCTCAAGTTTTCCAATAATAAATAGGCCCTTGAGCCTCATTGTAACACAATTCAGAGGCATGTAGTCACCACATCTCTTCTCATATATAAGCTACCATTGCCTGAGCTATCTTATTTTCATTTTGTTTGTAACCGTAGTTCAATATTTTCTATTAATGAAATGAAGTGTTTTTCTCTTGCATCTCTGTGTTTATGATTATATTTGTAAGTTATTGCATTCTTGTTTAAGTTTGGCTTAGTGGTATTAGCGTGGTCTGCTCTTTCTCTATTTTTTCCTTGCATGTCCCCAATGAGGTCAGGGTATAAGGACTTAGGGCTTGATCTGGTTGAACCATTGCAAAATCAGCCTCACAAAACTTGATGTCCTCCCTTGGCAAAAGAAAAAAAAGATGAGGGGGTAGGAGATCCTTTCAAAATGTTGCTCGGGGAAGCCCTCAAATGACAAAGGAACACGATGATGGATAACTTTTCCCATATCCTTCGACAGCTACCCACAGGAAATGTATCTTCATCCAACAACCACTCTAGAGGCACCACTCCTTTTAGGGCACACGTTAACTTCGATATTCCCATATTCGAAGGCCTTATAGATGCAGATGCCATAAAAAAATGGTTAAATCTATTGGAAGGATATTTTTCAGTTCATGACTTTTCCAATCGGGAAAATATTACTTTTGCACTTCTTAAAGACACCCACACGTGAAGGATTGGTGGGAAACTTACTGTGAAAAAAAGGACGAGAGTGAACCCTCGTTGTTTTCAGCCACAACCGCTTGGAATTATTTCTGAGACTCCATCAAGGAACAATATTACCCTGTCAGGAGCTATGAATATAAATACATAAAGTGGAGCACGCTATGGCAGGGAAGGGACCAAGATGTGCCAAAGTTCACAAGTACTTTCCATACCCTTCACACGAGGTTGGGTATCAAGGATACTAAGCGACATTTGGTGCTCAAGTATCACGGCTATTTACACAAGTACATCTAGGATGGGATGGATTTCCTAGACATTTCCTCGTTTGTCACGGTGTATCATTACACTGTCAAGTTTGAGAAGAAGTTTAAACAGAAGAAGCAGGACTTTGGATTTGCGAATCCAAAGCAAGGAAAAGGGGACCCCAAACCACATAACAAAGGACTAAGCCAAGGCGGTGCTACCCAGTACAGCCTGCTGAAGCTACAAACAAAGAATAACACCTTGAAGACGAAGAACGACACAAGAAAATGGTGTGAGTTCAATAAAAACTCCACTCACAATACAAGTGAGTGTCGAGCTAAGCAATCACTGGTGGACAAGCTGAAGGATTCCGAATCAGACGCAGGTTCTGACTTTGAATCAAAACCTAGTAAGGGAACTGACAAAGGGAAGAAGATCATTGATGCGGAGCCCAGTGCCACCGTGGTCACCACCAATATCCAGAAGATTGAGCCTGAAGGTCCAAAGGAGGGGGAGCACCTCTTCTAATCACAAATGTTGGTGAAGGGTTCTTTATTGCAGTTCATTGTTGACAGCAAGAGCCAAAAGAACCTTTTACCAGAGGTCATGAAGCGTCTAGGCCAAAATACTACAGGACATCCCAAGTTGTACACCATCAGGTGGCTTCACCAAGGACAAGATCTTCGTGTCAACTAGCAGTGTTGCCTTCCCTACAACATCAAGCCCTTCACGGATGAGGTACTGTGTGACATTACTCCTCTTAGATTTTGTGATGTATTGTTAGGACAAACATACTTGTGGAAGCGACATGATGTATATGAGTCTAGACCTTGCTCTATGATTATTACTTTGGGTAATAAGTTGTACAGGATACCGGAGGTAGCCCCACCTACCCCCATCTCTTTGATCACTGTAAAGAAATGCATTAAGATCATTACCCATACCAAGAATTTTTTTTTCCTTATGATTCACCCCTAGGGCAAGAAGAAGGTTGTGGCCACGACTTCCAAGAAGGGCTCCTTTGCATAGCATCAATAGATGGACAAGATCATGGAGGAGTATAAGGATATTTTTGCCTCACCCACAGGGGTACCTCTGCACTGTCAGGTCAAGCACTACATTGATCTGACCCCAAGAGGGTCGTTGTCTAATCGACCAATCTATCGATGCTATGTTCTGGAGAAGGATGAGATCAAGAGGCATATTGAGGAACTATTGCAGAAAGGGCACATTAGGCCAAGCTCATCACCTTGTGGGAACCTGATTGTATTGGTACAAAAGAAGGATGGGACCTGGAGGCTATGTATTGACTATCGGGCATTGAACAAGATCACTGTCCAGAATAAGTACCCAATCTCACGGATTGATGACCTTATGGACTAGCTCAAGGGGGCCAAATATTTCAGCAAGATTGACTTGAAGTCAGGTTATCACCAAGTGCCTATTGAACCCTTTGAGGTGTGGAAAACTACCTTCAAATCCAATGAGGGCATTTTCGAATGGTTGGTCATGTCGTTCAAATTGACGAATTCCCCTGAAACCTTCATAAGATTGATGGAAGACATCTTACGACCCTTCACCAATGCATTCTTGGTGGTGTATTTAGATTACATCTTGATCTTCAATGAGAGTTGGGAAGAGCACCTCCACCATATTCGACAGGTCCTTCAAACATTGTGCCAACACAAGGTGTGTGCTAACTTGGAGAAATGCACCTTTGGCTTGACCCAGGTTCAATATATGGGGTACATCATTAATGATCAGGGTGTACATGTGAACCCTTCCAAGTCATTCGGGATTGGCCAGCCCCAACCACTCTAATAGAGCTTCGTAACTTTTTGGGTCTTTCCAACCTCTACGGTAGGTTTGTGTTGGGGTTCTCTCATATCGCTTAGCCTTTAATTCAAGTCACCAAGGGCAGAGCGAAAACAAATTTTTTTGGTCGGAAACCCAACAAAAAGCGTTCTCCGAGTTGAAGAATCACCTATGTTCAGCACCACTGCTCACATTACCAGACCTACAACAACCATTTAAGATTGAGACAAATGCCTCTGACGATTCTATTAGTGCGGTTCTTACTCAGCATGGGCATCCGATGGCTTACTACAGTGAGACACTTTTAGACACAGTTCAAAAGTACCACACATACGACAAAGAAATTTATTCCATTGTGCAGGCCTGACTTCAATGGAAGCATTAATTTCTAGAGAAGGAAACGGTCATTGACACATACCACTAACCTCTATAGTTCATACAAACACAAGGGAAGTTGTAGAACGATCGCCATCATAAATGGTCCACCTATCTGCAACAGTTCCATTTGAACATTAAGTTTAAGAAGGGCAACACCAATAATGTTGTTGATTGCCTCAGCTGACCACTGGTCATGGTGCTGATCACTGTGCTTGACTCCTGTGGGCATGAGACATCAGGGTGGCTGCATCTTTACAAGAGTGATCCAGAATTTGACAACATATACCAGACACTCTTGGAAGGAAAGCAAGTTCTAAATTTTCACCTTTAGGATGCATTGTTATGCCACTTGGGACATATCTGTGTTTCTTCAAGTGAGCATTCCAAGATGATTTGGGAGGCCAACTCCTTCACTAGGGCAAGTGGTTCACTAAGCACCAAGTTCAACAAAATTTTCCTCACCTCATGGAGGCTTTGCATGTAATGGGGACCATTGCTTCCTAAGGGGGGAGGAATGGTCTAGGTGAATATTGGTGGCCACCCGCCTATTCCACCTAGATGCCCCAGTCAGTTTCATATGTTTCCTTGTTCATTTCAACATTTACTATTTTTAGTTGTGTTTCGGGTCTTGAACTTCCGGAGCAGTTTTGACCCCCTAAATGACGTTTTTTTTTTTTTGGTCCGAAGCAGGCCCATAGCCTTAGGAAAGGGCCTACGATGAAACTTATAGTACTCAGATAGACCTTTCCAACAAGGTATCGTACGTGCCAAACAGATATAATAAGGCCAATTACGACCCCGGGAAGTTGGCTATCCAACTAACCCCAGTGGGGCTGACAAAAACTCTTGGTGTTACATCTCTTGTGGTTAGAGTTTTCTCATGTTTTCTAATAATAAATAGGCCCTTGAGCCTCATTTTTACATAGTTCAGAGGCATGTAGCCGCCACATCTCTTCTTAACGATAAGCTACCATCACCCGAGCTATCTTATTTCCGTTTTGTTTATAAGCATAGTTGAATATTTTTCTATTAATGAAATGAAGTGTTTTTCTGCTGCATCTCTGTGTTTATGATTATATATGTGATCTGTATTTAAACAGGAATGCAATTAATTATAGAGATAGCCATAGAAATAATACTTCATTTCATTAATGTAAAATACTGAAATATGCTTACAAATAGAAATGGAAATAAACTAGTTCAGGCAATGGTAGTTTATCTCCAAGGAGAGATGTGGCAGCTACATGCCTTTAAACTATCTTATAATGAGGTTCAAAGGCCTATTTACTGTTGAGAAACAATGAAAAACCCTAAACATCCAAAAACCTAACCCTAGGAGATGAAGCGCCAAACTATGGGCCCCGTTTTGGGTAAATTGGTACATCAACTTCCCGGGGTCGTAACTTTGGCATACTATCTTTCTTTGACGCACACAATACCTCGTTAGAAAGATCTATCCAAGGACTACAACTTTGGGTAAAGAAACATTTAATTATAGACCCATGTTGCTCCCAGTTTTCCCCAAAAATGTCGTTTAGGACCTTAAAAAGGCTCTGGAAGTTCAGGACTCGAAAAACTGCTAAAAAATAGTAAATTGTGCTACAATTAAGGAAACTGAAAAACTGAAAGAAACAGTGGTGTGGGTCCAAGTGGAATTGGTGGGTGGCCACCAATATCCACCTGGATCATTCCTCCCCCCTTAGGAAGCAATGGTCCCCATTGTGTTGAGTTCCTCCATGAGATGAGGAAACTTCTGCTGAACTTGGTCC
>APFE031366409.1:67400-78403 GCA_000404065.3 Pinus taeda
TGTGGACTTAGTGAGTTTGGTGTCCAGCATCGACCAGAGACTAGACCAAAATGTACCGAGGAACCTGCTGTCCTGATCTGAGATGATAGACTGTGGGATCCCAAAGTGTATCCACACTCGTTCAAAGAAGAGTTTAGCAGTGGCTTCTGCTGTGATATTCTTCTTACAGGTCGCCATAATGGCCATCTTTGAGAACCTGTCGACGACCACAAAAACACAGTCATTTCCATGCTTAGTAGAAGGAAGGCCCGACATGTAATCCATGGAGATGGATTCCCAAGGTCGATTAGGGATAGGCAGCGGAGTATAGAGGCCTTACTTCTTGATGGTCAGTGTGGCAATGGCACAGGCAGTGCATGATCTTATGTACTTCCCGACATCCTCTCGAAGATTTAGGCAATAGAAATACTTCTGTAGTACTGCCATTGTTTTCTTGACCCCGAAATGCCCAGTAACCCAACTATAGTGTGCTTCCCAATTCATCTTGGCACGTTCACTTGAAGGAAGACAAAGGTGACCCAGGTGGCATAACAGGGCATCCTGGAGGTGAAAATCTGGAACATGTTGACCCTACAAGAGTGTCTGGTATGTGTGGCCGAATTCTAGGTCACTTTTGTAGAGAAGTGGCCAATTAGAAGTCACGTGCCCACAACAGTTGAGTACGGTGGTTAACGCCATGATCGGTGGTCGACTGAGGCAATATACAACATTATTGGTGTTGCCCTTCTATTACTTGATATTCAAATGGAACTTTTACAGGTATGTGGACCACTTCTGATGGTGCTCATTTTGCAACTTTCCTTGCGTCAGTATGAACTGCAAGGGTTGGTGTTATGTGTGGATGACTATTCCCCAAATTGTAATGCTTCCATTGTCGGTAGGCCTGTACAATGGAATACATCTCTTTGTCATAAATGGGATACTTCTGGACTGTGTTTGAAAGTGTCTCACTGTGATATGCCATTGGATGCTCGTGTTGAGTAAGGGCTGCCCCAATAACATAGTGAGAGGCATCTGTCTCGATCTCAAATGGTTGTTGCAAGTTTGGTAATGCGAGCACTGGTGTCGAGCAGAGGTGATGTTTCAACTCTGTGAATGCCTTCTGTTAATATTTAGACCAAAAGAATTTTGCTTTCGCTCCTCCCTTAGTGACTTGACTCAAGGGCCAAGTGATAAAAGAAAATACCAACACGAACCTGCAGTAGAAGTTGGCAAGACCTAGAAAGCTGCGGAGCTCTATCGGAGTGGTTGGAGATGGCCAATCCCAAATGACTTGGATCTTGGCTGGATTCACATGCACCTCCTATTCATCAATAATGTATCCCAAATACTGAACTTGGGTCATGCCAAAAGTGCATTTCTCCAAATTGGCACATAACTTGTATTTCCGCAGTGTTTGGAGAACCTGTTGGATGTGGTGGAGGAGCTATTCCCAACTCTGGCTGAATATGAGGATGTCATCCAAGTATACCACTACAAATGAGTTGGTGAATGGCCGCAAGATGTCATCCATTAGCCTCATGAAGTTTGTAGAAGCATTCGTCAACCTGAAAGGCATAACTAACCATTCGAAAAAGCCCTCCTTGGCTTTGAAGGCAGTCTTCCACACATCGAAGGGTTCGATTAGTACCTGGTGATATCCTGACTTCAAATCGATCTTGTTGAAATATTTCCCCCCTTCAGTTGGTCTAGAATGTCATCCATCCATGGGATTGGGTACCTATTGCAGACAGTGATCTTGTTCAGCACCTGATAGTCAATACAGGGTCTCCAAGTCCCATCCTTCTTTTGCACCAACACGATCGAGCTCCCATAGGGCGATCAACTTTTTCGGTTGTGACCTTTCTGCAATGACTCCTGAATCTGCCTCTTGATTCATCGTTCTCCATAATAGAGCGCCGATAGATTGGTCCATTGGGCAGTGACACACCTGGGTCAGATCGATGGAGTGCTTGACCTGACAATACAGAGGAACCCTTGCGAGGGAGGTGAAGATGTCCTTGTACTCCTCCACGACCTTGTCCATCTATAGTTATCATGTGGAGGAGCCTTGTATAGAGGTCGTGGCCATTGACTTCTTCTTCCTTGATGGCATATCATCAGGAAAACAAATTTCCTGGTTTTGGAAATGAGCTTACTGCATTGTTTTGTAGTAACCAAATAGATGGCGGTAGGCGGTGCTAGCTTCAGTATTTTATACAACTTATTTCCCAAAGTAACAATAACAACATGAGGCCATGACTCATATACAACATGTCGCTTCCACAAGTATGGTTGGCCTAATAATACATCACAAACATCAAGGGGAGCAACATCACATGATATCTCATCCATGAAAGGTTTGATGTTGTATGGAAGGTGACACTGTTGGCTCACGCGAAGATCTCGTCCTTGGTGAAGCCACCCGATGGTGTACGATTGTGGATGTGTTGTGGTCGGTAAGCCTAAAGACTTTAGCTCGGCCACCAATGACTGCTTGGCTCGACACTCAGTTGTGTTGTGAGTGGAGCTCTTATGGAACTCACATCACTTTCCCATGTCCTTCTTCGGCATTGCGGTGTTTTCCTTTGCTTGCGGCTTTGGCAGGTTGTCCTGGGCCACCCTGCCTTCGCTTTGTCCTTTGTTCAGTGGTTTGGGGGCGCCTTTCCCTTGTTTTGGATTTGCAGATCCAAAGTCTCGCTTCTACTATTTAAACTTCTGCTCGATCTTGATAGCATATCGATATGTCGCGCCGAGCGAGGAGATGTCCATGAAATCCATCTCATCTTGGATGTACCTGTGTAAGCAGCTGTGATATTTGAGTACCAAATGTAGCTCAGAATCCTTAATACCCAACTTTGTGTGAAGGGCATGAAAAATATTGGTAAACTCTGACACATCTTGGTCCCTTCCTTGTTGCAGCGTGGTCCACTTTATGTTTTGTCCTCATAGCTTTTGACAGGGTAGTACTACTCCTTGATGACATTCTGGAATGAATTCCAAGTGGGTGCGGCTAAAAAAAGTGAGGCCGTACTTTCATCCTTCTACTTGCAGTAGGTTTCCCACTAGTCCTTGATGTGGGGGGCAGCTTTGAGAAGAGCGAAAGTAATATTTTCCCGGCTGGAAAAATCATGAACAAGAAAAATACCCTATTAGTATATTTAACCATTTATCTACAACGTTTGCATCTACCTGACCCTCAAATATGGGAATTTCAAAGTTAACTTGTACCTTAAAGGGTGTGGCGCTTCCAGAGTAGTTTCTGGAAGTAGATGTGTCGCCCTTGGGTAGCCGTTGAAGGATCTAGGTAAAGTTCGCATTCCTTTGTTGCTCGAGGGCTTCTTCGAGCAATATTTTGATAAGATCTCTTGCCCCCTGATATTTCTTTTCATTCACCATGGGAGGCCGTCAGAATTGCGAGGCTGGTCTTGCAAAGGTTCAGTCAATTAAAGCCCTAACTCCTTATATCCCAACCTCGTTGGGGACATGCAAAGAAAAACAGAGAAAGAGTAGACCGCTCTGATACCACTGATCCAGATTTAAACAGGAACACAACAAATTATAGAGCTAACCATAAATACAAAGTTGCAGCAGAAATAATACTTCATTTCATTAATGTAAAATACTGAAATATGCTTACAAATAGAAATGGAAATAAACTAGCTCTGGCGATGATAGCTTATCTCTGAGGAGAGATGTGGTGGCTACATGCCTCTGAACCATCTTACAATGAGGATCGAAGGCCTATTTATTGTTGATAAACAATGGAAAACCCTAAACATCCAAAAACCTAACCCTAGGAGATGAAGCGCCAAACTATGGGCCCGTTTTGGGTAAATTGGTACATCAACTTCCTAGGGTCGTAATTTTGGCATAAGATCTCCATTTGACGTGCACAATACCTCGTTAGAAATATCTATCTGAGGACTACAACTTTGGGAAGAGCAACATCAATACATGGACCCATGCTGCTCCCAATTTTCCCAAAAAACGTCGTTTAGGGCTAAAAAAGGATCTGGAATTTCAGGACCGAAAAAACTGCTAAAAATAGTAAAGTATGCTACAATTAAGGAAGCTAAAAAACTGAAAGAAACGATGGTGTGGGTCCAAGTGGAATTGGTTGGTGGCCACCAATATCCACCTGGATCAATATGTAATTTGTTGTGTTCCTGTTTAAGTTCGGATCAAAAGAAGAATGCATGCTAGCTCTACTTCCTTTTATTATAGAAAATCATTATTTTGGTCTTGTTGGTATTGACTTGCATCCCAACTGCTTTAGAAAAATTATCAAGGGCATATAGGTGCATCTGCAATCCATGGGTGGACTTAGAAATCAATACAAAGCCATCAACATATAAAAGAAGCTTTATCTCCCACAACCGAACACCTTCCCCACCTTGTAGATCTAGCCACTCTTCCACTTTATCAATATATAAACCAAAAAGAGTAGTGGATAAAGAGAACCTTGCTCGATTCTGATGTCACTTCTAAAGCTTTCTGAAATGGTTGTTGAAGTTCTAGTTTTGACTTTCACCTCTTCATAAAGCCTATGGATAATGACTCTATAATGTAAAGGAATTTCAATTTCTTCCATTCTATGCCACAACTTATATTTAGGGACCATGTCAAATGCCTTTTTGAAGTCAACAAAGTAGAAAAATACTTATACTTTGTCCCCCCAAACCTTTTCAATAATGTGTCTCAGCGTGCTTTATATATTCTACTTGAAGTTTAACCAAGTCCTTTGACTTTCCTGTTTTCAACTTCTTAATTCCCGCCTCCACCTCCTGTAATGTGAAAGCATTTGTAGTTGTGTTGATCATGGGAGGAGGCTCAACATATGATTCTTTCTCATAGTTGTCTTGCATATTCAAACCATTGATTGGTTGTAATATTATTTTCAGTTTGCTTATTCCTTGGTTGAAGTTCCTGCTAAAAAAGCTTTGGGTTATTCATGCCTATATATATTAACTCTTCTCGCCTTGTTTGTATGAACTCATCTTTTTTGCTTTTTAAATTTTTCTTATATAACTTTACATTCAACATCTCCTCACTTGCCTTTTTCAAGGTTCTCATTTCCATTTTGCATTCCTCATCAAACCAAGCATTTGCAGGAAAATAATTTGATTATGATTTCCTACTTTTTGCTCTTTTGCACTTTTCAAGTGCACCCTGAATTATATTTGTTAACTCATGATTGTTGAGGCTTTAGGAACCATTTTTCTCCTTCTGAATTGATCTCTCCAACATTGTTATGGAGATAGTGCAATTTTCTTGTGTTAGAATAATTTTCCTCCTTGATATCGATTATCGAGAACATTTGGTTTTCCTCTTATGTTGCCTTTCTTCTAACCAAGGTAGATTTATATAAATTGGGTTATGGTTTGATTTTAAGTTCCAAATATGCTCTCCATTCTTAACTTTGTCTATTCTTTCTATTAACCTTTGTGAACAAATAACATAGTCAACGACACTTGCCCCATTGTATGTTATAAGTGAAGTTCCCAAAACTTTCCATCTATCTAGACCATTGCAGATAATTAAGTTGAAAGCACCACACAACATAAGCAACTCTCCAAAATAATTGCTAACTTTGTCATCTTCTAAACATCTCAATAAACAATGGGGATTCCCCTCTTCAATGATCTAAATAGGTTTGTGATCCTCTTTGCAACAAAGAATACCAACTTGTTGATTTGTTGTTATAGCATTGAAATATCCCACCAAAATAACATCTCCATGTGGAGAATATGCAACAATATATTGCTATAAAGCTGCATATGGATTTTTGTTGTCTAACCCTTTATTTTTGTAAGTTTTTTAGATTTGAGGTGCAAAATAACATGCTACTATTCTTATGTGGTTCTCATTATTTGATATTTTGAGACATAAACACTATTTATTTGCATCTTCTTTCACTAAATGAATGTGGTGACCTTCTTTTTCTTTCATTAAAACCAATATTCTTTCGTACCCTTTGCCATTTTCTACTGCCTCATTCCGAACTGCTAACTTCAAATAACCATCAAACATAAGAGTTTTGCAACCTTCATATTCATGAGTTTATGTGAGACAAATTATGTCTCTACCTTATGTAATAGACCCTATCCTAGGTCCCCTCCTCCAAGGACAACCTCTATAGTTCCAACACACTAGACTTAGGTAAACCTAGGTAAGATTTGATTACTACGCAGTTTGGCACATAAAACTCAAATTTGAGTCTTCACATATTTTCATCCATGTTGATCTTGTTGTTTTCCTCCCTATTATAGAATTAATTGTTTTTTTTTAATGCCAATTTGTTGCCCTATTTTTCCACGAGGCCCAAATACTGCAATAACCATTTTATCATTGTACAACTATGCTCTTTTCCATTCGTTTCTTGTTGCTCTAATTTTTTCCACTTCTTCTCTTCTCTCCTCTTGTTGTTTGCTAGTTAAATATTCATCTAGGAAAAAGTATGAGCCTTTCAAGAGTTTCTTTTTGTATAAGAGATGATGTTTGTCTTGCACACTTGCCATAATGACTTTTATGGGTCGAGTTATCTCTTCACATTTCTTTCCTATCCTCCTTGCTTAGCAAATTTTCCCTCTCCAATGTAATTTCTCTTTGAAAAAGTCCCTTGCCAAATTGAGGGTGCTTTCGTTCTTTCCATAGTTTCTTATTCCCCTGATAATAAAGTTTGTTTCCCTATATTTTCTTTCTTTGTGTTCTCTTTTTTGTGCTCTATGAGCACTTACATCTTCTTCCTCCATTCTTTTGTAACCATTAGTGTCCTCAACTCTACCTTTGATTTCTTTTGTAATGTCTTTCTTCTTGTTCTCTTTTGCCTTCTTTTTCAGAAAGGATTGCTTACTATGATATTTATGTATCTACTTGAGTTGCTTTAGAGATTATAACATCCTTGTTTGCTACTATTCATTCTTTCATGGTTTGCCATGATGTATTCATGTTTTTCCATTCTTGTTTTCATGTCTCTAAAGCCTCTTGTAACATGGTTACACGTTCTTTTAAAATTCGATTACCTTCCATTAAACATCGATTTGCAAGTGTGATCTCTGAAATTTTGCGGTCTCTTTCCTATTCTTTGGCTTCCAAAATTTCCAGCCTTGTTTCAACCTTCATGAGTTCCTGGACATAGAGATTTGATGACCAAGTAAGAGGTGTAGACATGGGATTGTAAATAGTCGACACTTTTTTATTATTGTTGCTCTTATTTATTTTCTTTCTTTGGGACTGTTTTTTCTTCTTTGTTCTCATTTAAAGAAGGAAACCCGTGCTTTAAAATGCCCTGATATTGTTTTACATTTACCCAAATCCACTTCCCTATTTTGTCTGCTGGGGTAATTTTGACTTGGCTCAAACGATTTGTTTCCACAAAATCTAAGATTTCCTTTCCATTTTAACATTCACTATTGATTTGTTTTCCATTTTGGGATGAAGCCACTCGATAAATATTTTGTAAAACCTTAAAACCAAACCGAATGACTGTAAAAGACCTCAAAACCTACAACCATTGTCACATTGACTTTCTAGAAAGCAGATAAGATTTATAAGAAAGCAAATAATTGATTTTAAATATATCCCAACCTTTACTTTTCTCAATAGATGATGTTCACTTTTGTGAAGATTTTTTTTTATTGGGTGAAAAATTAATTTATCCTAGTTAAATTTAAATAGTTTATATGGTAGTTTCTATCCTTTACAAATGACTCCCACAATCAACCCCTTGCTATGGTATTCGAATTAATGATTTGATAGGAATTAAACCTCACAAAAACCTACTAATTTAATCTAGATCTGATATAAAATTGATCATAATTTGTTTACTAATTTATTGATAACAATCACCATTCATTATTATTTTATTCTCGCCAAATACCTATTTTAACTTATGAAATGAAATGAAATGATATTTTAAGATCCACGAGACTAAAAATAGTCTATGAGACCATTAGTTCCCTGTTTTTCACTTTTTGCAATTCAATCCTTTTCCAATTCAAATTGATGATGCGCTGGCCCAACCTTCCAACAATCCCCTTGCTAAAAAGACAATGCCAAGAAATTGATGCTAACATGTTCTCATAACTTTCTTTGATGTCTTTGAATGCATCACATTCCAAAATGAAATGCTTTTCTGATTCCACAGCCCCATACGTGCAAAATGTACACACCCGTTCTTCCCAAGCTTCTTTAGGCCTTTTCCACCGTCGTGTTTCACACCGAAGTTGATGTGAGTTGGTCCTTAATTGAGCAATAAGAACCTTTGCCCTTCACGAAATGTTAGCTCTAATGAACTCTTTTTGTTGTAGATCACATGTAGGGTTGAATTCTTTAATGTAATATTTCTTCTTTCTACCCAACTCTTTTCCCCATACCTTTTTACGAAATTTCTCCATAACAAAATCCTTTAGCTCCTTGCTATTTGTGGGACATGCATTGAGGTATATATTCCATTTTTGCATCCATGTGTAGTTTTGTTTCATCCATGTTTTCTTTTTTCACTCATGCCTTCATTGAAGATAACATTAGGCCATCTACCTACTCTCATTTGCTCAATTCTTTTTAGATATCTTATGAGCCGCACCATAGCTATTGCTTCAATGGGAGTTGCTCCTGTTTCACTCAACATTATCTCATAAGCTAGTGAACTTTTTATTTTGAACTTGCTCATGATCAAGCGTTTTTGGATTTTCTCAATTTGTTTCCATTTTGAGACGGGAGTGTTGCTAGCCCACAATTCACACCCACATAGCATCACTAGACAAACTAGGAGTCCAAAAAGCACTTTAATTGTTTCCAATCCCATAACTCTGCCTCTTTACATATGTTTTGAAGAGCATATAATGCTTTCCACCTTCCTAAAATTCTCTTCTTTCTATAATCCTCCCAATTGAATTTTTTCTTATATCTGAAAAAACCAACTTTTAATTAATCCAAACTAATTTTAAATTTTATTTCAAAATAATTTAATTCTAAATAATATATTAAAAAGTGAATAACCATCTACTTATGGAATTCTAGACTTCTTAAAATCCTCCTATTTTCCCTTTTATACATAGAACTAAACCTACTACTTAGTATTGGCCATTACAATTTAATTTTTAATTAATATAAACCAAATTTAGTATTACAAAATTCTTTCAAATTATTAAAATGAAGGGATGGTTTGTCAAACAAAATTCTCCCAAAATATCAAAATGGAAACGAAGTTTATTCGTTAGACAAAGAAAATCTTTGTTTCCATTTGTGACACCTTAATAAATGAATGATATTTTAAGGACACTTTAATGAATAAATAAATAATATTTTAATGTCACGACACTAGAAAAAATAGTTAAGATTTGAAACATAATTCATAATGTTTTCCACCAAAAGGTTTGCTGATAGGATATCTGACATGTAATGCCACTCAGCGATCTATATATATATAGAGTGCATAGAGTATTTTACCTAGAAGTATTTTGATGACGGAGTGTTTGTAAGTGGGCATTAGTTAAAAATGGGCATTGCTGGTTTAGCTAGAAGACATGCATTGAGAAGGAAAACACAGTACTTCCACGGATTTCCAGGAGCCACTTCCGGTTTCAGATGGATTTGCAATACTGCCAGCGATAATACACAAAAGATGGTTTTCAGTTTCGGAGATGGCTCCCACGGTGCCCTGGGTTTGCCCTATGCAGGCGATGCATACGAACCCACCCAGGTGGAGGGTCTCCCCCACCACGTCAGCAGCGTGACAGCTGGACACTATCACTCATTGGCCGTGACCCAGCGAGGAGAGGTATGGGCATGGGGGAGGAACGAAGAAGGCCAGCTGGGACGAGGCCTCGGCGTGCCAAGGTTAGTACTAGTCAGTTTTCGGTGCCCATTTTACCTATTTGCTTGAGAGGTTGCGATCCTGCCACGTCTGCCATTTTGAATTTTGCCACGTCACGACTTCAAGTTCTTGCAGCCCATTTTGTATATTCGCTTAAATGTTGCAATACTCACATGCCAGCCTTTTTTTATTTGTGCCGCGCAATGCCTTCAAGTTATTGTGCCATATCATCTAGGGGTCTTGTGCCACGTCATCTCTCTGGACCTTGAACACGGGTACCATTGGTGCCACATTTCCAGACGTCTGTTGAAGCGGATTTTCCAAGAGAGTGTATCATTGTGTGTTGGTGATCTTTAAAGTAGATGTTGGGTCAGAAAAGGTATATATTTTGCGAAAATGTGTGGGCCTTGCACCCATTCCCATCACATTACATTTGAAACTCATGCTATAGAGGTGGGTAGACAAGAATGGGAATGAAAACGTAGTGGAGAGCTTAACACTCCATTGACCTCCTAATAAACCAACGTTTCCATGGACATTTTTTTAAGAAATTTAATTGCATTGAGAAAAGTGAGGTGCATTCTATAGACTGATATGAGGGAGATGTGCAATGTTTGTGCCTAACATTGATGTGAAGTGTTTTTGAATAGCATTGATATGACATGTCATAAAAGTAATAGATTACATCAATGTTTTTGCCTAACATTGATATGACCGGTAATATAAGTTAGATTGATATAATGTTACAAATTATCAACAACCCAAAATAGTATAAATGATATATGTGATATGTGTCCTTACAAATAAAAAATTAAAATTAAAATCCTTAATGTAAAAAAATTTAAGAAAAGAATACCAACATTAATTATTACTCACACAATTGTACACGCATCAACATTGATCCAACTTAACTTGAGATCTTATAAGCACTAAAAAGTTTGCATCTTAATTTTTCTTTTTAGATCTTTCTCAATGCTTCATATATTTAGAGTTAAGATGGATCTATGCTAGTATATAGGTAGGTGGGGTTGATCTAAAGCAATGTTGTTAAAAGCGCGAGCGGGATTAAATCGGCGCGGGGAATGAAGCGGAAAAAAGCGGGAAAAAAGCGTTTGGAACAAAAATATTCATTTTTTTTTTCAATTTTTTCAATATCTAAACCATCTAGAACATAAAATAAATACATTGACACATAAATATGATA